>OENM01000323.1:64484-91275 GCA_900239745.1 Rotaria magnacalcarata | reverse complement strand
TGGTGGTATTTCGCCAAAAACCTCCCACTAGATCGACGATTCCACCTAAAACAGGCATCGACAGGTAAAACTCGAAATTCCGAATCTAACACAATCAAATATGGGAACCGCCGATGTGTACATTCGAATGCTGACACACTGATGAATGTTGGAAGGCGATTGCATTGGAGTGAAATTTGTTTTTGTTTGTGAAACTCGATTTTTGCCGAACTACCCTATCTGAATCACATACCATTAGATAGAGCTCAAAACTCTGCATCGATTGGAAGGAAGTAGAGGCTCAGCACAGGTGTATAGGCGAATCCTGACAGGTTATTCACCTAAAAACATGGTTTTGTGGTAGTATTTCGGCGAAAGCGCTGATTTTGGTCAGACGATCTCATGTTAAACTGGTACCGTTCGATAGAGCTTTAAATTCTGCATCCAGCACAATCAAGTTGAGGAAGCTCAGAGGCGCATAGGCGAATCCTGACAGGTAATATTAATTTTGTGAAACCGTTACATGGGATGAAAAGCAGTGTTTTGGTGAGACTGCGCATTTTTTGCTTGTCAACCCCCTGAAACTGTTACGGTTCGATAGAGCTCAAAATTCTGAATCCAGCACAATGAGTTAGAGAGCTAGCACAGGGCAGTAGGTGAATCCGGACGCGAAATACGCGAATCCGGTGTTAACATTACCTACGTTTATTTCTTTTGCTTTGGCAATATTCCGAAAAATCTTTTACTTGCTACACCGAAGTTACAGAAACTGAAGTATACTTGGAAGTTTCAATGTGTTATTGTAGATAAGAATTTTCGTTCCCTATATCATTTGCTTGTTTTGTGAAACACCTAGTCAACTCTCCCTAGAAGAATCCCCAGGGAGTCCCTAGGGATTTTGTTCTTTTGCGGGGACCCCCTGGGGAATCGTTGGGGGAGAGTCGATTTGGGACACGATCTGAAAGGAGTGTTGAAGTATATAGGGTAGAAATTTGGACCCATCCCCCCCCTGCCACAGGCCGTTACAGAGAAATGAATTAATCAACTAATTGGTTAATTAATTAATTAAAAATTATTAAATTTGTCTGTAACGGTCTGTGATAGTTTCTAGAGACTTCATACATCATAATACAGACCGTGGCACAGAAGCTCCACAGACCATCAGTGACCGTGATAGACGAATTCCAGAAAAGAAGTTTCAGTGTGTTTCACATTTTAATCCCACAGGGATTGCGCTAACAGCTTTTTATCAAATGACTCGCTTCTTACATTTCGCAAGATGATAACAGTTTCTGTTCTGCTTATTTCGTCGCCTTTTAAAATTAAAAAGAAAAGCTCCCTAGGAAGTAAAGCAACTCCCGTGAGAATAGACAAAACATGATGGCAAAGACAAAAAAATTCATACTTGTGTCATGTATTCATGTTAGTTGGAGTAAACAGATCGATACTATATATTTTCAATTTTATGTAAAGAAAAATAACAGATTTTAACATCGTCTGAAATAACTGATATGAAAGAAAAAGTCTCGGCGAATAGCACAGGCTTCAGCCCGTAAATAATTTTCATTCATTTTGGGTTGTGGTTGGCAGTGTCAGTATAGAAAAAAAAAAACATCATGCCCACCTAGCATTCCAATAAAGTAAATCAGCGAACAGTATGGATTGAATCTCTTTTGTCCTATCCCCTATGCATTTTGTTTTGTTTTTATTTAATTTTCATTTCTACACCACCATAGAATGAGATCACACAAACAAGTTGACACAAAAACAATTTTTTTTCAACTGGAAGTGATAACATAAAAAGAAAACAACAAGAGTAATAATGAAAAGAAGAAGAAGAAGAAGACGGACAGTAAGAAAGACAATATAAGGAATATTTTTTTTTGTATTTGATGGAAACTTTTCTTCTAAGTTTTTTTTTCTTCTTGAATTTAGTTGCTTTTTTTATTACTATGAACATTGGCAGCTACAACAGGATGTTCATCTGCATCATCATTTTCTGATTTACCATTCGATGAATCTTGTTGTTTTTGTTTCAGTTTATTTGAGACCTTTGGTGAAGTTATTGCTGTTGAACGTACAATGCGTTGTTCACGTCGACGTCTCATATGAAACTAAAATTAGAATAATTCCTAATAAAGTTAAAGATCTAATCTACTTGATACAAAAAGATTTATTTCAGTCTGTTGACATTGTATTTACCTGTATAAAATTCCAAACTAACCAAAATTGTAAAGCACCAATCGCCACCAATGTGAATAAACGTACAATTGGTGTATTGAAATTAGCAATAAGAATCGATTCATCTGAATCTGTCAAAGATATTGGTGTAAATGTTATTTTATCAATTGATGAACTTTTTAAACCAAACCAAAATGTTAACCATGCTAAAACTATCGATGCTAAACGAGCAAATATAAAAACATAATTCCATAGTTTAAATAAATATGTTGAAGTTGATTTTGCTGTTTTTGAATTTGTTTTTGTTATAGAATAAAAATGAGCTAAACGTGATGAATGATAAAATACTTCAATTAAATAATGAATCGTTAATAAAACTATTGATATACGCCAGAAACGTGTTACATAGGCATAGACAATTGTTATTAAATATAAACTTGTATATATAATACGAGTTGGTATATCTTCTTTTCGAACTTTTTGTAAATATAATTCCGGATAGTTATGTAACCAATAGGAGATTTGAATGATAAAAAAAAGTTTTGTCCATGCTGTCATACCCGCATATGGATAATCACGCCAAAGATATTCTAAACCTGATTGAAAATAGTTCTCATCAATAAATAACTTAAACGCCCATACAACACTAAGAACATAGAAAAAAATAAGTTGACCAGATTCGAAGAATTTAGCATTTTTAGATTTTGATAAATGTAATTTTTTATGTAATTTATCTAATGCATATTCTTGCCAAATAGCATGACCTATTATACAGATAAGAGTGTAAGAGAAAAGCATCGCTAAATCTTTCAAGCCATAATTAAATAGTTGAGGTGATGATGTATTGTATGGATCGAAGTTTGTTACATTATGACGAGGACCAAAAAATGCTCCGCAATAAGATGATGTTGAATTAAAAATTGTACCAACTGTCAGAATCATAACCACAATACACGCAATATCACCTAAATTATTTTTCTTAAAATTTAATAATTCGTTTTTATTTTGATTTCTCATAACGTACCATGATTTTGGATAAAATATTCCTGGCTGAAAATAGGTGGATTTTTCGATGCCGCCTTTTTCTTGAGTGCTGCTGCTGGTGGTGGCATTATAGGGTTATCAAGAATTCAAAGAAATAAAAGCTAGGAAAGAGGAAAAAGTTAACAATTCACAAATAATCTTAAATTAAAGAAATGCACGCATAATATCATATTGTATATTTTTATTGAGCTATATAACATATTTAGAAGCTATAGTAAAAGAATTAGTTTTTCGCAAGAAACTATGAATGAAAATTTACTCGATAGAGCCACGTCAGAATCGAATACATTAGAAAAACGCTTACCGCAATAAGTGTGAGATTATTTTCAATCATTGCGAACAGCTGGCTGACGCCCTTTTTCTGTGTTTGCACATTAATCTTGGCCAGTCTTTTTTTCTCTCTTTCATTCTTTCCTATATACCACATCGATCCGTTTTCTTCGTCTTCGTTTTTATTTTCATCCTGTGCAAACATTTGTACTCCAGTCTCATAGCATACGTTTATCATTGTTGTGTTAAAAAATAGAGAAATAACGAAATGCATATTATCTACATAGGCAGCTTCAATATGCGTGTGTTCTTTAATGAAATCTTATTTTGTTAAACGAATGTTTTTCTTTTTTTGAAAAGGACGTACATAATAGATATTCGCTAGTTTGAATTGTAATGAACTGAATAGAACATTATCTATAAATGATGACTATCTAAAATATAAACCAAAACTATATATTGACATTTAATATTAAAATAAGGTAAAACATAAAAATTATTAAATATTTCTATAGAAAATAAAAAGTGTTTACTCAATGAGAATCTTATTGACTACGAATGATTCGAGAATATCGACTAAATCTTGTTCATTGTAATAAGCAATAAATGGTTTACATGCATAATCTTGTGGTTGAAATTTATCTGGTTTTATATTATTATAGATAATTTTGAATTGAGAAAAATCTAGATTCTGTTTTGTTTTATTTTCATTATAATAATCTATTACGCGACTTAAATCAAGTATTTGACCATTTACTGATTGAATTATTGCATGTGCCGCACATAGATCCCAATTAAAAGCAGCAGATTTTGTTACTAAATAAATATTTGCTTGTTTTAATCCAATCGATAGTAATTTATTACCTAAAAAGAGCTTATTTGATGATAATAGAATTCAACTATGTTATATTCAAATCTCATCAGAAGTTAACGATTGAAAGATAGGTCGAAAAATTCGTACTTTTCGTGACTAAATCTATTGAATCATGTCAATCAAGAGAACAAGTTGGGGCTCATAATTAGGGTAATCGTTTGACGAAGAAAAGTACTAGCAATCGATAGAATTTCTAAAACTATTTCTACAGCACATTGTTTGAAAACATTCTTACCACATGCTGCTACTTCAATTTTTCTCCAATCACCAGGAATGTTTTTAAATGCATTTAAATTAATACTTCCATATAATAACACTCGTTGATTATTGTTCTCATTTCGTTTATGAACATTCTCGAGGTTATTAAATTTTGCATTCAATAATGCCGTACCCCAATAAACCAAGCCTTTCCATCTGAATAAATAGGAAAAAGAAAATATACAGTTATAATTTTTATGAATTCACTTGCCTATAATTATCAATTTTTTCATCAAATGCTCGATTAATCACACCAACGATCGCATGGCCATTCGTACGATCAAAACATCCAATGAGTACCAAGGCTGTTGGAAGACCATCTTGCATAATTCCAGTTCCTGAATCAATTATTCCATCAGTACCATTTATATATTGTTGTGTACCATCAACGGGATCAATCCATATGCCAATAGTTGATAAATCAATAGAAATATTATGTGGAATTTGTTCGAACGATTGTTTACATTGTTCGGTTAGTACTATATTTGTAGACGATGATACTATTTCAGCTAATTTTTCGATTGATTCAGTAGATTTATTATCAAATAATTTTTCTATTGAAAAAGAAAAGACGAATCATTGAAATTACAAAAAAAAAACAGAATTATTTCTTACTGAGGAGATTCAGAATATCTTGTTGGCTACCGCTGACATCAATTACAATTTTTTCATCAGTAGAATTTAACTTTAACGAACCATCTTCTTCGCCATATATATGATGAGTTAATACTGGATACTAAATAAATTTTAATACAAAATAAAATACATTTTTGTTCAATATTAACAACTTACAATCATTCCTAAATCTCGTTTAATGACTTCTTGAATAATAACATCCCTAAAGAGAAGAAGAAAAAAATTGATGAAAATCAAATTTCAATAAGATTTCTATTTACGCTAAAGTTTTATAATCAGCAGTAAGATGTTGATGATTTGCATCCACTAAATATAAACACTTTCAGATACAAAATGAAAAGTTTTCATAAATATTACATTTTTTTTCCTGAATCATACTATTGAAATCGCTGTGCATAAAACGAATATGACGTGCAATGCATGCTGCCTTTTCCGAACTAACACATAATTCATGTAAAAATTCGCGTAATAATACTGATGACATTATCTGAAATTATAACAATATTTATGAGAATAAATCAACTAGAAGAATCGGTAAGTTATGCTAATAAAAAGCCTGTTCCTTCTACATTAACGGATCTGCGTGTACAATTAACATGCGTGCTATATCAACTAGCTGAATCGCAAACTTTTCTTTTCTTAATCTATATTAATACTTTCAAGCGATCGGAAATATCGGCAAGTGCAGCTGCTACACATGGTGAAAAAAAAATTTTAATCTTTCTATGCCCGAGGACAGAATTGAACTGTCGACCCCTGGTTTACTAGACCAGTGCTCTAGCCACTGAGCCACACGGGCGCGTCATTTGCTAATCGAATTTATAGATTGTTTTTGGTTATTTTTATTTGCACATTAAAATTCCGTTCAATCCATACTTTATTATACATAACCAATAGTCGTTTAGCTGACGCGAAATTATTTTACTACTTCGACCAATGGCCGTCAACAATTTTCTTTGTCAGCACACACACCTCTCTCAAGCGAATAGGAAATATAATGATTTCCTCTGATACAACTGCAAACCATTAATTTAAAAGCAAAACTCAGTCAATTTTTTTATTTAAAAATACTCAAACGAATATTATTAAATAAAATTTTTCAAAAAGATAATTGTTTTTCGGAGAAAAAAAACACGCACAAAGAAAAAATAAATTAAATCAAAACAATTTTGTTATTCATATAAAGAAAAATAGATGTACATAAACAAGAAACTCTAAAGATCAGCACGTGATGTAAGGGGTATATTTTGAAGTTCATATTTTTTCGAAAAACGTTCAGAAAGTATCGTCATTATAACAATTGATAGAAATTGTACAACATACCACGAAAATATATTCGGATATTGATAATTATAAATGCAACATGCAATAAAATGATAAAAATGTATCGTCATAGAAAAGTCTAAGCATTGCTTATACCTGCCAACTAAATAGAAAATCGCTAAAGCCCTAAAATAGAACACAGATGATAATCATTTTAATACTCTAGACTTTCTTTCTTTACCCTGTGAATGTATTGAGTAAAAATACAGTAGAAAAAATTCGTCCATTCCAACTAGACAATTGTAGTGTCTAAATGAACGAAACTAAAGATTGGAAAATTTCTAGATTCATTTTTTTGTCTATCTCACATCGTAGGAGAAAAAGTAGTCAAGGGATGGTACTCCATTGAGAGTAAATGTGATAAGAAGTATCCAAAATCCAAAGCCAAAATAATATATTGCTTGAATAGCAATTATCTGACTAACGATCAACCATGGATCCCATTTTTGGTTACGAAATCCAGTCATTTTATCCAGATCAATGAAACAAGATCATATCTAAAAAAACAGTGCAGTCGTTTTTCTTTATTCTTCTTTTTTTCTTTATTCAAGATGTTCTTTTATTTATTTTATCGGAATATGAACTGTTTTTTTTTCTTTTAAATCGATAAACAATAAGTTAAAAAAAAACAGTTTTGTTTATTTCTTCTTGCCACGTTTGTGATGAGCACCACCACCTGATTTCTTGGTTTTACCGCCTAAATTAAATACGATTAGAATAAAGAGAAAAAAATTATTTTCATCTTCATACCAGGCATGATAACACCATCGTATGTTTGTTGAAACCATTTGATAGCTTCATCTTTGCTTATTCTATGTGAAGCACCAATACGGGATTTCTTATGTTTTCGTTTACCAATATCATAACCAGCTCGACCAAGTACAACATAAAAATCCATACCATAGATACCAATGGATGGATCGTATTTAATACCTAGAATGTAATCGAAAATGTGAGAAGCGAAGTCCTCTCTATATGTATAGTACTAACCTAAATCAATGTGTTCTTGAATACCGAAACCAAAGTTGCCCATTTCACTGAAATTACATTTGTGTAATTCGTATTCTTTAACTTTAAGACCTTTTTCTAAGATTTCTTTCGCTTTTTCACCGCGTACAGTACAGAAAACACCGATTTTTTCATTACGACGAATGCCAAATGATCGTACAGTATAACGGGCTTTTGAAAAAACGGGTGTTTGACCGGTCAATTGTTCAAGCACTTTTGATGCACGTGTCAAACGATCGCCAGATTCACCGACGCAAATATTCAAACATAATTTACGGATTCGTAAATCACGCATAACATTTTTGGTTTTTTCTTTTTTTATAACTCGGCCAGTAGTTGTGCCGGATTTTGTTGGACTTGTCGTGGCTGCTGGTGCTTTATTCTCTTTGCGTCCAGTCATGATTATTGAAAATCAATCAAAAACAAGATGTTTATTATCTAAAAATAAGTGAAATAATTTCAAGTAGCCGGTTTTAAAATTTTCCTTGAATCAATGCATAGAACTTAGAAGGACTACCACAAGTTATCCAGTATGATCTCATTGATTGTTTACAAATGTTTTCCTATGAAATAGTATATTATAATTAAAACGTTACCATATGGACTAACTATAGGTTCTCAAAAAAACTCCTTTCCTACAATCGGATTATTTTTATCCAAAGAATAAATGATAATGAAGAGAAAAAAAAACAAATAAATAATATGAATGCTGTTCGACAAGTTGAATAAAATGAAATTCATTCATTGGCGAATAGTTTTGCCTTATTTCGAATGTTCGGATTGTTGGACATCGATATGAAAAATAAAGTTCGAAAATTATATATTTACTTTAATTACTACTATTTAAATGATTTTATTTATTATTGGAATGAGTTCTATATGATATCATATACATAGATGACGCTAGATTTCAGGGTTCAGCTTGAGTTCGAATTATCATCAACATTAGAAAATCTTTACCGGCACGCGTGATGCGTGCTTGAAGGACAAGGAAACGATACATATTAATCTATTTCATATGTTTTTAAAACTTATTTGTAATGTTCAATTCAGTATGATAGTATGACGGTCATATATTAGTTAGCAATGTATTTTTCGCTTATGCATTTTCAGTTACAAACGATATCATAACATAGAAAACAAGAGTTCGAATGAAAGAGCTTGCTTTATTTCATGTCATCTTCATCCTAGATATTTCTGTAATAAGTACTCATATGAATTTAATTTTAACTGTCCGTGTTTCTTTGTCAAACACGCTTGTGCCTATACATACTACTATTCATTGGTCTGCAAACGTAATTTATAACAAAAGAGTGCTCAAATATCTACTAAATTGGGATTGAAAAGAAGAACTATATGGGTTATTTCCATTTTTATTTTAGTTACGACAATCTGTTAGTAATGTTTTTGATAGTAACGTTAAACAAAATTCAATTCATCAACGAATAATGTCTATTTTGCCCAATTGACTTTTTATTCTTGTTAAATTTAATCAATCAAGTAAATAAAACATGTTCTTGCTTTGTCCTCGCTTTCTCGTCGTTGGTTACCTGCGTAATGTGGCTACGTATTTTACTGAGCGTGCAGAAAAAAAAAACTCCGTAAGTAAAAGAGCGAACATGTGCAGGACATTCGTAATGGCATTTACAATTTCTCGAATTCTTTTATCGGTGACGATGATGTATCTAATGTGTTTTCTTCCTTGCTCTTTCTTCTACCTCGTTTGCTTAATGTAAACAAACTCTATTTATCGTTTTTCTATCATCAGAAATCTAAAACGAAAGTAAGATGGAGAAAATCTCCTTCAATTCTATAGCAATCAACAAAGAAAACAGTAACAACATATACAGCTCTTTGCAAAAACTTGCATAAATTCTTCTACAGATATTATCTGCTATGAAAGTGTTCTTCGAATTCTTTTATACTGTGGTAAATAGCCCCGATCGAGTACTACACGACATCATGATTCGATATGCCAACTGTTCACTCATAGAAGAAAAATGAGACAAGCATCTCTTTTTCGTCGGTCGAACAAAAATGTTTATAATCGAAATTCAGCATTTTTAACTTTTTCATCTGAAAAATGTTGATTAAACAGGAGCCCTCTTCAAGCGTTTCATGTAGAAGTTAATAGTCTATAATATGCTATGTTGAATATCATTATAGTTCAATATTTTTTCCGCTCATCGTTACAATCAATAAGAGATAAACATCGTTTTTTCATACACATCACACAATTTTTCAAAACATTAATATCAATGCGTATGGCACATTCTGGATAAATTTTCTTGTGCTTCACTATCGAAAGGGAAAGAAATCGCACTGATACATATGCATACTGTAGTGTATCTGTAGAGGGTTTAGCCCTCAAAAAATGACTTTTGTAGCTATTTGTTATAGTAGAGAAACAAGCTTTAAAAAAAAATTTTTGTGCAAGTTTTTTTTGCAAAGAGCTGTATTTAAAGAGATGAAATCTTTTTTCTTCCATTATATCATACACAATGAGCAACCAAAACTTATTCACATCTAATGCTAATGAACCTGCAGATACCACCACCACCGCGAGTAGTGCTATTGCTCCTACTCAGCATATTTATCAGGTTGTACAAAATTTTGTTTTGGTCAGACTGAATCTAAGTCTCGATGAATCGAATGACACTTTCAAAAACTCAATATAATACCTGCGAAATATTATAGCCTCTATCACAGTTACAGACCATTTATATTCTCGATAAAAATCTATCGACTTATGAGCTATGGGCTCAGACGACATTGAAGATCAAAGGTGTATATACACAAATTGGAATAAACTATTTAAAGAAGCACTTTTAAAAATCGAAGACGATGATACACAATCTATTAAAGAGTTCGCCGATTTCTGTCGTCTTCAGAATGATATTTCTCTGGGTCATATCGATAAGTTTGAACGTGAATATCGTGATCATGCACCGATTTAGTGATGTACGGCACCGTATTTCATATACTCCATGCTCAATCGTGGCCTCTAATTGATGGATGTCAAAATTATACTTAAAATGAACTTTTTTATTCGAGATTTACACAGAGATCGTGAAACTTTGAACCATGAATACCAATGCACTGAGAGAAATAGAACTAGCTTTCAAGTCTTCCGCGGGCAGGGTTTATCATGAGATAGTTTCGAAAAAATGAAACACACCGAAGGTGGACTTATATAATTCAACAAGTGGCGATCTTCAGGTATCGTTTATGTATGCACAATCTGCTGCTACAAACAACGATCTAAATACAGTGAGTATATTGCTTGTTATGACAACTGATCCTATACACTTTGCCAAAAATCATCCATTCCATTCGCCGATGTGAAAAACGTCAATTATTACAAAGGTGACTAACGAGAAATTCTATTCTCTACACACACCATATTCCGGATAGATCAAATTCACAATAATCAGATTGATCAACTATCGGAAGTACGTCTCACCATCGTGGGCAATGGTAACCATGATATAAGCAAACGAACATCCTATTTTTACGTGAACAAGTCGACTCCACAAATGGATGGTCTCGACTTGGTCAAATACTGATTAGCGTCGGCGAATCCTCACAAGCACAACATCTTTATTACATTCTATTGGACAAGGGATCCTCCAATTACGATCAAAATATACGCAAAAGTCAACTTGGTACTGTATACATAACGATGGGCGACTACCCGAAAGCGCTATCATCATACGAACGATCTCCAAAATAGCTCTTCCTCCGAATCATCCTGATTTGGCTACATCGTACAAAAGCATCGGTGAGTGGTCGAAAGCTTCTGTGTACTTCCAAAAATTCAAGGGCGTTTCATAAATTTTCATGGTTGCTATAGATTCTTAATGTGGCTCTGAAAAGAGTTATCGAAAATTGAGTAAAGAAAATTAAATTGATTTGTTTTCTCAGAAACCAAGTTGTCTGTGATTTTCTGTGTTTGTATTTCGAAAATTTCGATCGTAGGTATCACGTTTATCGATTTTGGTAGTAGTACTTTTTGACGAGACTCGCTCAGGTCTCCAGTGTAGCAGATGTTCTTCCACTTGACTTCTCAACTTTGCAGGTGTAAATAGCAGGAGCGCTGAGCGTTTGAAAAGCGTGTGTTATAGCAGGATATATCTGTCATGAGGATGTTCTCTCTTCTTCTCTTTCGGTTTCATTCTATCACGTTTACAATTATTCCATTTTTCTTCCCGAATCTGTTCTATCTAAGTAAGTGTTATTGTTTGAAGAAGGAGATTATTATTTCTTGTGAAAATACAATAAGAGGAAGGAGACGAAAATAAAGAAGAAGATTGTCACAAAAGGGACGCATGTAATAAAAACCGCATGAAAATCGGCGGTTAACCGCGGTTTTACCGGTTCGGCTACCAGCTCCCATTACCGCAGAACGGATAAATACCGCGGTTTACCGCAAAAAATGATCCGACATTTACCGCGGTAAACCGCCGGTTTGATTAATACCGCGGTTACCGCTAAAAAAAAGCGGTTAACCAGTTCGCCTATAATCTTTGACAGAAAAAGTCTTCCAAATCATCAATTAAACTATTTTAACCATCCTTTTTTTACTTTTACATGTGATAAACATGCGCAAAAAACCGCCGGTTTACCGCGGTTTTACCGGTCCGGTTACCGGCTCCCATTACCGCAGAACGGATAAATACCGCGGTTTACCGCAAAAAATGATCCGGTATTCGCAACATGGGGATCATGCTTCCAGATACTGACATCGGAGTGGATGTTACGCTATTGGATCTTATATGTATCATCAAGCTTCTTTCTGTCTTGAAGTTATGTAATTATTTTGTTACTTACGCACCAACAACTGACAAAAATTGGCACAATGCATACCGTATAATCGAAATAAAAGTGGTATAGCACATAGAAACAGACCTAGGCGTAAACTAGGAAGTTTAAAAGTATTTTAATCTTGGTTAAGTCTCTCCTCCTTGCAAGAATGAAAACCCACAATGCGATGTTGGCTTCGATATGCCAAAGAACACATAATTTACAACAAATGCATATTTCGTTTTTGATCTTGCAGAGAATCATTATAATCTCGTTATTGGAAGAGACGTAACTCTCACGATAGTTTAATTGAAGTTTGCAATAGTACCGAACAGAGGTGTGCACAGGGCAATTCAATACCTTCCTGCTCTACAACTTTCGCATTGATACTTTAGTTTGAAAATAGCAGCGTTTTTATTTTTTCGAAAACGTGAAGCAACCTATGAGAAATTCAGATAGAATCATTGAATTTATTTTCTCTTATGATACTAAATTAGTCCAATGAAGATAGCAAAAAAGAAAAGAGCATTACTTTAGTAGCCGCATTTGAAATAATGCTATTGCAGTACCATCACTTTCAACTGACTCACATGATAATATTCTGATAATCTCTGTTAGTTGTGCAACTTTATTATCTAACTACAGCTACTCGTTTAAAACCGCTTTCAAAAAGAAAAAGACAACTTTTATATTTTAAAAATTGAACCAACATAAACTTACGCATTGTAAAACAGATCATTTGGTTACCCAATTCTTCTAAATATAAAAAAAAAACATTAATTTGAACAAATTCCATATCGTATCGGCTATTGTTGACACAGATGATTCTCGGTTGACTCAAATAAAGCGTTTAAAACTTGAGTAGGCGGTGAAAACTAATTAAAAGAAAAGATTTAACACCTCTTTTTTCATGTTTCTGGTACATTATTATTTGCAAGTCATAAATCTATTTTGTGAGTTACTTTACAAATAAAAGTTAGTAATACAAGTTCTTCTTTTCTGAATGGTAAGAATTCGTTCCAGAAGTTTGCAATGTTATAGAACTATTTACAATACAATTATTTGTGTTAAATAATTTGTCATCATGTCAAACGGCAAATCACTATCATAGATCGTCGCCTCTATATTGATAGAGTTGACGTCACTTTCATCTATTTCTTACTTTAATTTAATAACAAATGCATCAATTGATACGATTATGTCAAATGCTATGTTTTCGATAAAAAAAAAGAATTGGAAATTTGATATTTTAAATCTTGCGAAAAAAAATAAAACGTGTTTTTTTTGTAGCATCCCTCTATCTTCACTCTGAAATATAATAGATTTAATTTTCAAAAGCTTAAATCTAATTTGTTTTGCCTTTTTCTTTTCGGCGACTAATTTTATTGGAAGATATCAAGGATAGCAAGTCCGTATATAAAGTATTTCTATTATATCTAAGTGCGCATTCTTGAAAACAACATAAACATGTTGATCTTCCCTGCAACGATCGTGCTCGTTACTTTTGCCGTTATTGTTAGTGGACAGAAGCTAGAACACATTGATAATGGTAAAATATGTACAGGATGGCAAGCGGTCACTGGAACATCAGTTTCTATTGATTCATCAGTATGTTCCGGTGCTGTCAACTATGAACTCAGTAAGCCTGCTGGTACATATGCAGTTCGTTTTTGTTGCCCATATGGAGTTACGACTGCAAAACCTCTTGGACCAGCCCAAGCTGGATGCGGTCGTGCAGCGGTTGCTCCTTTACGTACACGAATTGTCGGTGGTCAAGAAGCAACACCACACTCTTGGCCTTGGCTTGTTTCTATTCAATATTATGGCAGTCATTTCTGTGGTGGTACTTTAATTGTAAGTAATAGATAATTATGAAAAGTCAAACATATTATATACGTAAACATTTTAGGATTCACAACATGTTTTAACTGCTGCTCATTGTCTTCAAGATAAAACAATGTTCAATGCCGGTTTAACTATTGTAGCTGGTCTTCACACACGAAGCAAAGCATATCTACCTCACGTTCAACGTAAATCTGTTGCAACCGTATTGAATCATGCTGCCTATAATGACGATACAAATGAAAACGATGTTGCTATTATCCGTTTAGCTTCGCCTGTTAAAATCGATAGTTACGTCAATGTAGCTTGCCTTCCAGGAAGAGATCCTGTTATAAACGACAGTGTCATGGTTGGTATGTAATGTTACAGAAAAATGAAACGAACAGAGATTCACATATTTTATGATTTAGCCGGCTGGGGTACAACATCATTTGAAGGGAGTTCACCAGATTCACTTCATCAAGCTGGTGTTGTAATTATGGATTTATGTAAACAGGTCTACTTTTATGATGATGCAAAACAATTATGTGCCGGTAATCATCAATATACAAAAGACTCATGCCAAGGTGATTCAGGTGGTCCACTTATGCATGAAGTCGATGGTAAATGGATACTCAGCGGTGTTGTCAGCTTTGGTGATGAGTGTGCTAAACTCAATCGTCCAGGCGTTTATGCTCGTGTTAGCCACTATTTGCCATGGATTCAAAATGCGATTTCTAGCTTATCGGGAAAATAAACATTTGATAATATTAAATAAAAGGTGTCTTTTGCTAAAATGAACTCTTTATTACTTCAGTGCATGAATGACTCATAATAATGCGAGAAGATTAAAAATCAATGAATAAAAAGAAAAATATTTAATCGAATAAGGTACAAAATTCATCAAATGAAATTTTCCCATCTTTATTTAAATCTAACGATGAAATAGTCGCTTGAAGTTCCTTTTGACTCAAATGTTTTCCCATACGTGACATGATATTCTCGAGTTCTTTACTTGATATAAAACCATTTCCATCAATATCGAATTTTTTAAATGCATCCGTTAATTCCTTTCGAGAATATTTTTTAAAAAATGATTTAGCCATTGCGTTTTTAAACTCATTGAAATCGATCTCTCCACTATTATCAGTATCCATTCGACGTAATAATTTTTGTACTTCATTATCCGTTGCTTTTACATTTAATGCGCCTAACATTCTTCGCAATTCTGATTTCGTAATTTTTCCAGAATGATCTAAAAATGTAACTTTCAATTTTTCATATTTATTATTATTCTACCTACCCCTATCGAAAAGATTGAATGCATCACGTAATTCCCGTTCTTGACTCTGCGTAAGTTTAGCCATAATTGAAGTTATAAAAAAATATTGTTTTTTTGCATCCAAATGAATTCAGCGTCGGTTTTTATTTCTTTTATTGTTGTCGTCGCCCACAGAAACGAAACGCGAATGCAACTGATGTCATCATCGTTTCTTTATCTTTGCTTTGATTTCAAACTTGCCAAAAGCTCCTATTACATTTTATTTATGACGATTCTTCAAAAAGTCAAATTCAATTATCGATAATTAACTGTAGTTAAAATTACAAAAATCAGATATTTCAATGCTAACCATGATGCGCTAACGGAAAGGTTTCATCGTTTCCAGAACAATATTAATCATTAGTTTTAAGATAATGAATAGGAACAAGTGATTCAAAAGAAATAGAACATGCTTTATGAATGTTATGCAAAATCATATGATTGATGATTAACTTGAAGTAATAGCTATCAAACATCAAAGAGTTTTATTGCTTTTCTTTTTTTCCCCATAATAACACGCATACCATCTCTGATAAGCACGGCGAATCTTCTACAGTAACATGACTCGTCTATAACTACTTCTTAATGATCAATAAATGAATATAAATTGCTCAACCAAGCATATTCAACTGTAACGTAAGATAGACATAAATTATCTATATTGAACATTTTATATGATGACATACATATACAAGTTCAGTTGTTGTTGTCTTTTTCATATCTTCTTTTAATATCATATTACTATCTATTTGACAATGTTTATTTGATTTAAAGTTTACAAATTTGTTTTCGCTGTTGTTCACCTTGAGAGATCGTATTTTAATAATAAAAACAAAACAAATCATTCTATTTCCTAGAGCAAAACAGTCTAACTACTGTTCTTTCGCACGCTCTCGTGCTTTGGCAATATTTCGTTGTAATTCTAAATGTTCAAGTCGTTTGTTTGCAGAACGTTCTCGAAGTAAATCTGTCAGGGTAACAGGTTGAATACCTAAAAACAAAAATTACGAATCAATTTATGAACAAAATACAAAATCAACCTTCTTCTGCTTTCTTTCTTTCATATAACGTATTATAGGTAACAATAATCGAAAGAAGTAGAACTGATGCCATGGCAATTGCAAACCGTTGTGGCATTTTATCTGGTTCAGCTAGAAATGCTCGTCGCATTTGTCGCCGTAGATTTTCATTGAACTGTTTAAAAATTCTGAACACCATATCTAAAATAATTATTCAACAGATGAATCGAAATTTCTAATTGTATCGTGTTTTTTGTTTATTCAACGAAATGAATCATCGTTATTGTTCATATGCAAATTAAATCTACTCGATCATTTTTAAAGAAAGCTTATTCTTATAATTCTGAATTTTTTTCTTTTTTTGTTTCACACACGCATTATGGATTTTCATGTTTTCGTTTTTAACAGAAAAATGCCTTAGCTAGCGCGCAAAAGAAGAAAAAATCGATTATGAAGAAGAAAAACGACTATAAACAAACAAGCACACAGAAACAGTCCTAGAAAGAGAGAAAGAGCGCGAAAGAATTTCAATAATAACGAAGAAGAAACAGAAAAACCAAAATAGGACGCTTTTCATTATTATCATCATCATCATTATTTTTTTTCATATATTTACACATCTTATTGTGAGTAAAGAATAAATGTTATGTCGACGGAGCATAATGGATTGTTTTCTTTTAAGAGCACAAACAAGAGAGAGAGAGAGAGAAAAAAAAATAAAAAAAAAAAAACAGAAAAAAAATGAACTCCGTGAACGATTGTTCCATATAGACAAATATAAATAAATAGAATTAGAAGCAAAAAAGAAGCAGAAAAACAACAACACATAAACAGAAATAAAGATATTTAATTCGTACAAGCTCGAAATTAAGAATTTATTGAATCGTAAGAAAATGCTAGCGATTTTTGTTTTCTGTAGAATTGATATTTACGAAAGACATGATGATCAAGTCATGGGTGAACGTTCTAATGAACCCTCGCGACTATTATTGTCTTTTTGTCGACTGCTTAAATTATCCACTTTGTAACGACGACGCCTAAAATAAACAAAAAAGAAATTATTCTTGTCTTTCGACATGTGCCATGTCTACAAAGAAAACTTGATGAAAGATGTCATTGAAAACCTTCTTTCATATATCATCGTCTCAGATGTAAGTAAATACAGATAGTTAAGATTCTATCATGATTTCAATATAATATGTCATTCGATATAATCTACAAGCATTCCACGATCTAATCAAAAATTCTTCTTGCACTCAGTTTCATATAATTGAATCTGACAAGACTTCTATTGTCAATAGAAATAAAACAAATGAAAATACCTCGCATTCTGACTGGGTATGCCAGGCGGTGGCTTTGGTAAATGACTAACAGTTGATGAACTAGATACATCATCAAGTAGATTATTACTCGATGATGAATGTTGTAAAGGTTGTTGACGACGTTGAAATTCTGTAAGTCCAGTTAAATGATTATGTTGTTCAATACTTGCATGACTCGATGAACTACTAAGCATACTGCCGACAATTGAAGTTGGACTATTCGGGCTATTATTTTGATAGTAAAATGATGATGAATAATAGGGATATATATTATTATTATTATTATTATTGTTGTTGTTATTGTTGTTCGTATTCGATGATGTTATTAAGGACGGATTTGTATTGTGACTTGAACGATTCGTCGATGATTGTTGATAATATAAATGATTATTATTAGTTGTTGAAGCAGATGGTGGATCAAGTAAATCTTTATAAGATTTACTACGTTGCATACGATCCGCTAGATTAGTTGTCGTTGCTGATTGTTTGTTAAGTGTTGTCGTTGAGGCAATATTTGGTCTTGATGCTATTTGTTGGGTTTGTCGATTCATAAGATTACTTAATGTTTTATTTGTGCTGGACGGAATCGATGATGATGGTGTTGATTGTTGTTGAAACGATGAACGACGCGGAGAATTAGTTGATTGATAATAACCATTATTATTATTTGATGAAGAATTTTTTTCGTAAAACATTAATTTCCTATAGAAATCATCACCACGATGATTTTCAAATGCCGCCGATGATATACGACTACCGTTGGAATAGCGTTGTTGATCACTTTTCAATTCAGTATTATTTTCAATAGGCATCGATTCTTCTTCATTACGAACTAATGGAGAAAAAATGATATTTAGTATTTTGTTTTTTGATTAGATTAAATTTGAATATTTTGTTTTTCTTATGCAAAAATTATTGATGATGATGAAAATGGAAATGGATATTTAGGGATGTGCAGTATTAGTGGAAGTATTAAGGAATCACGTGCAAACCATAAATCATAATAAACATGCTTGAATAATTATTATGCTTTTTCTCTCTGTTGATTCTTACTTGAACTTTGTATCGATGGTGGTTGAATATATTTTTGAAGATAATTCTTTTTTAGAATTGACGCTGGAATATCATTTTTTATGGGTGTTTGCAATAGAGATGTGTTTGAAGTTGTCGATGGTGTACAATACTTAACAAGACTATCATTAGCAAATGAACGATTTAACTGTTCAGTTGATTTAGCTATTAAACGTGTTCCATTAAACGGTGCTGGAACAAAATTATATCCACGAGGTTTTATATGTTGTTGTTGCTGCTGCTGTTGTTGTTGTTGTTGTTCATCAACGGGTAACGAAGATGAAGAACTAGATGAACTCGATGATGTAGGCCGAACAGATGAAGATCCAATCGTTGTACGATGTTCATATGGTGATAGGCCATTTCTTGATGGTTGATATTGACTTCCTCCTAGATTTCCTCCTGTCCCTGAATTTCCATTTCCTTTCATCATCATCAATATTGTTGAAGTATTCGGGCTTGATCGCACCGAAGTATCAATAAATGTCGATGAAGGAATATTTCTAGAAAAATTATCCTCCACCATAGTCGATTGCATACTTGATTGAGAATGTATTTGTCCATTATCTTTTCGTTTTAATTGTTGTTGTTGTCGTTCATCATCTTCTGGCTCATGATTTTCATCTTCACGATCACCTTCTTGTTCTTCGTGTTCATATTCCTCATCTGACAAGCGATTAGCACCGGCATAATTATTATTATTTCGATTAGATATTCTATTATGTTGTCGACGAAAAAAGAAACTTTTTGTATCTTCATTTAGTGTTGTAGTTGTTGTTGTTGTTGGACGAGACAAAGGTGTTATGTTAGTTGTAGTCCGATAGTTTTCAAAAGGCAGAGTTTCTGATAATGGTTGTTCATTGGAACGAATAATAGCTTCTTTCTCTATAAAAATAAATACCAATAATGAAGCACAGTTCCTCTCCAGTTTCCGGATAGGATATATTTCAAAATCTTTTATCAATTAACCTGAAACTATTTTTTCTAAGCGTCTATAGGGTTTCCAGTATTTTGTAGTTCTTCTAAGCGACGGAAGCAATATGTTTATTTTTCTAAGATAAATACAGATACTTACAATGAAATCCTTGATGTTACACAAAAAAGAAAGGTGTTTGCTTAGTCGAAAAATTCTCAGTTCTACTAGCCAAGATCAATTTTTTTAGTAGTAATTAATCTTGGAACATACGTTTATTTTCTTTTCCATCATAACTGTTCATTATACCAACGTTCGAAGTTTCATCAGCACCTCTTAGCAATGGCCGATGATACTGTTGTTGACGACCACCATTTATAATGTTTGCTGTTAACACATTATTATTCGTTGACGTTCCCAAACCTGAACTACTACTATTCAAAATAGTAGCGTAGGCTATAGGATTGTTTAATGATGACGATAATGATGTCTGTTGAATATGATTATTGGCACCTATTATTGGTATTTGTTGACTGTTCATTGCGGACGGAGAAAGAGGATTATTCACAGGAGGTGATGATGATGATGATGATGGAAGTGGCGGTGGTGATGACGGTGAAGATAGAAGATTATTTGCAGGTAATAATGATGGTGCTGGTGGAGGAGCTTGTGCTGGATGATATTGAGATGTTTCATGCGTTGTACTAAAGTAACAAGTGAATAGTTTAGTGTTTGTTTTAATTTCGAGGAACGTTTAAAGTTTGTTTGTCAGTTACAAGGCTTATATCAAGCAAGTTTTAGTGAATACTCAATTTTCTGAGTAGAAAATGAAAGACCATGTTTTTTTTTGTAAATTATTTCTTTCTTTTAAAATATACAAGTATCTTGTCTCGATATTACTCGAGATTCAATGATTAACTGTTTATAAACATATCTTAATATAAAAATAAATTAATATTCTTGTTTTTTACATTAAAACAAAAAGAAAAATCAAAGTCTTTCAACTAACCTTTGAAGTTTTTCTTGTGCATCTTCCCATTTAGCACTATGTTGATTATCACTACCTTCATCGTCGAGATTATCATCTAATGATATCATCCATTGTGACATAACTGTTTGAGGTCCAGCTTTTATTGCATAAGTAGCAGCTGGGATTGATATAGCTTCACTATCACCTGTGCGTGATATCATTTGTCTTGTTGCTACCATAGCATCACTACGACTATTAGCTGTTCGAGTTGAACGTGGTGTTTTTGGTGGTTTACCATGTTCAGTACCACCGGTAGATGTATGCATAGGATTAGGCACAGAGTTCACTCCTGGTGAAGATGCTTCATCAGCATTGGGTAATAGTGATGAACCATTGGTTTGGATCTGTTGATGATCCGTAAGGCGTTCAGAACTTTTCAACTGATGTGATCGATTTAATGTTGATAGAACGGTACCAGTTCTTGGTTTACCAGAATCTGAATAAGATACGCTAGCTGGTGAATCTTCTTTACCTACAGGTTTTCCATTTGATATTTTATTCGATGGTGTTATAGGTTCAGCAGCTGCTGATTTCGAACCTGTTGTGGTACGTCTTAAACGTTGTGAGGAATCGGATATAGGTGCTGTTGAACCGACAACTGTTTTCCATGCTTCTTTATTATTATTATTATTATTGTTATCAATCGGCGTCGCTGTAAGAGGCGTACGTTGCTGCGATATAGACTGTTTTTTGGACAATGAAATATCTTTATCAGTTGCATTGGCTGTTTGTTGTGTATTAGGAGTTGCAGGTGTAACAGGTGAAGATGCATAGGCTCGTCGAGCATTTCTATCGAGACTTTTTGGAATGTTACGACGCGGTGAAAATGGTGAGTGATCAGATGTAGCACCGCTTTGTCTTCCGCCTCCATTAGAAAGTTTCCAACGTTCATCAAATGTGTCTGCTTCGGTTGCTTGTTGACGAAGATTCATTGTTGAACTAGCACCACCTGGCTGAGCAGTTAGAATAGCTTTCGTCATGTCCCTAGAAGAAAAAAATGGTATCGAAATGAAAATGATTTCGAAGGCTTCTTTTTTTTATATTGACATACGTTGAAACTTTATTGTTAATATTCGATAAGACAGTTTGTTGTTGTTGAGTTTGTTGTGCTTGCTGTTGTAGAGCAGAACTTGGTGTTAAAACTTCGTCTTCAATACCATTCGACTCTTTTTCCCAATCGTATAAATCTGATTCTTTATATGCACGGCGAGCTATCGATGTACGAAATAAAGTTTGTAAAAATTCATAATCTGGTTTATCTTCGTAATGTAACGATTGTATATGTTCAAGAAATTGCTAAATAAACAAAACCAAAATAGAGTTAGATTTAACAATAATTATCTTTTACTTTGAATTCTGATGGAAGACTTTTCAAGAAAACTGTGTGATCATATTTTTCTTTCATTTGTCCGACTTGTTCTTTATCTTTAATTCTTCTCCATGGCAATTGTCCAGTGACAAATTCAATAAGCATATAGAATAAACTCCATAAATCATCATGTCGACCCATTTCCTAATGAAGACAAAAAAAAACAATTTAAAAAGTGTCGCTTCTCTTTTGAAGGCAAACCTTATTTTTATGTGCATTTACTGAAGCATATCGTACAGTTCCACGAAAGCCTGCTTGTGGCCGAGCTGCTCGAACACCACCTTCAGCATTCGTATATTTTCTTGCAAGACCAAAATCTAACATGAAAACTTTTCGACATGTCGTCGGTAAACGTCCCATAGAAAAATTCGATGGTTTAATATCTCGATGTAGAAAACCAATTGAATGAATTGATTCAATAGCTTGAAGAATTTGTAAACTAATACGCAACGATGTTGATAAACTAAAACATTGCCGGGTTTGACTACGACGTAATTCAGCTAAATTTTTTCCTTGTAAAGTCATCACAACATAATTGTATAGCTCATTGGTTCCACCACCCAAAAACTTGCATACATGATCTTTGCCTTGCAATCGACGTAAAACTGTTACTTCCATTTTAAGTACTTGCTTAGCCTGTTTAGCTGATTCAAGTTTAAGTGCAACATTCTCTTTGGTAACAAGATCATAGGCTTCATAGATCTGACCAAAGCCACCACCCCCGATTTTAGTGGTCTAAATTTACAAGAGAAAAAAAACACTGATCGAATCGCTATAGAAATTATCACAGAACGAAAAAAAAAAACGTCAATTTTTCCCAGGGTTAAAACAGTTTTCTTTTCCTCCTCCTCCTTCTTCGTTTCTCAAGAGTCATAATGCAAAAGTTCAATATGAAAAAGTGTATTTTATTCTAAACCATTTATGAAACTATGATGTACTTACAACTTTCCATCGATCTCGAACTATATTTCCTGGTTGAAGAAGATCTGCTTCGGACATGTTCAATGTTACCGTGCATACTGAGTATAATAATTATTCTTTATCGACGACACCATATATACAGAAAGATCTGCAAAGACAAAACAACTAACTAATAATAACAAAAATAAATAACGAAGACAATAAAGCAATTCTTGTTAGGACGGACACACGACAGAGAAAAAAAAGTAAAAAAGAGAAAAAGGTCGTCGTCACTCCCGATCAATCTTGCCCCATCCATACACAGCGAACGTTCTTTTTCGAGCGTCAATACTGTTTACGTCATCGAGCTCTGGCGGTGTGTGTATTGGATAGAGAACATATAGTGGTAGTTCTATCATGCCTACGACGATTGTCATCAATCAATTTTGATGAACCTCGTCCTGCAAGGTTCATTATTAAATAGATGTATAAACGTTCTTCTCTTAACACATAAGCAGCTGATTCGTATCACAGCTAAGACTGTCTATTTACGAAACACAAATTAAATCTATCGAGTAGCATGTTCGTTAAACACACATATATACACGTTCGACCGGATTCGTTGACATAGTTTCTTTTGGGCGGAAGAAAGCAAGGAGATATGCGTATAAGAAAATATAAGCGCATACAAGTCTTGATGTTGTTAGTAACAAAAAAAAAGAAGAGGAGATTAATAACAACTCTAGATAGAAAAAGAAACGAGTTGTTTTCAGCGTCTTCTTTACAGTGATAGTAGCAATGATGCAAGCAACATATGCCATTAGCTGTTACCATCAAGACAGGCTAACAAGGACAGCATATAAATAAATTAAAAAGAAAAAAAGACCGAAGACAACGAACGAAAAAATACGAATCACTCTGTCCGATTAAGTTGGTGTACGCAGTAGTAGTAATACTAATGGTCAGACGAAAGTAAACGATGAACCTCGAAATACGTGCGTCGTGTTCTTTTTTTTTCTTCTCCACCCCAACCAATTCTCTTCATACATACGTATACGTATATTTATATATTGTTCATCGTTTTCGCGTTCTGTCTGTCTGAGTACAGGCGGATAGAGCCGAAATTTGAAACGCTCGATATGTGTTTCGTTTTTCGAGACTGAAAAATGAATGAACAAAAGAACAGAAAAAGATAAACTACCTAACGGTCAATAATAATAATCAAAAATAAATAATATTTAAACGTTCACCATTGTACACCAGATACAAAAAAGAGGTTCAATGCTGCCTGTTTTTTTCCTTCTATTCTTTGATGATGACCTCGGTGTTTATTTATTTTTCAAATAGTATCTCACCTTACTGTATTAACACCAAGAAAAAAAAAGAGTACATTCTTTATTAAAAGAAGAAAAAAGAACTGATGCAGCGTTCTTTTTTTTCATTCAAGGAGAACAAAAAAAAATAATCTATCATGACTATTGCAAACATTCTTTCCATAATCAACTTCTCGAAATGTCAAATCTGATACGTGCAACTCTATAGCAAATCAATCAATAGACATTAGCGATCACTCTTTTTCTGATTGGTCCAATATTTCAGTCAATAGAAATTCTCGATCAGCTGTTTCGTTGGTATGTTATTCTATTTACTTTTGCCGACAAAAGCCAATGGAGAAAATAATGAAAGAAAATGGTGAGAAAAGTAAGAAATAAAATTTACTCTACACTTTATTCAATGGACAATTATTTTAGCTGTTTTATCGTTGGAACAATTGAAAAATCTTCAAGATGAATATAAAAGTGACTTGAAAAATCTCGTTGCTCAATCGGCTTGTTCTCAGCATGCACTTTCGGATGTTATTGTTAATCGAAAAAAGCGATTTTCAACAGTACACGTGTTTAATACAAAGGTATACAGAAAAGACATAATGACCTTGAAAGGTTATTTTAAAAAAAATGTTTTAGTATTCACCTTTGAAGAAGAAAAATTTGCATTATACAAATTTCTACTAAATAGTGCATTTAGAAATAGTATAGTTCATAAAATCTGCCAGCAAAATGACATTGAATTATATAAAGTTCAATTAAGACGCTTTGAGGATTTGACGATTTAATACACTTAATCAGATTTGATTACATCTGATATTTAAATATCATGAGTTGTGTAAATTCAACATTTCTAAAGCATAACCTCTAGAAATATTCAGATTCTAAAATTTAGTAAAATATTCGATATTCTTTTCATCGATTGATTAGTGCACTCAAATTTTTATGTAACAAGTGACTTGACATTTAAGTACAATCTATCAGGTGTTGCCGATCGTCGGATATAGAAAATCGGAAAAAGTATTCCGTATCCTCTCGGCAATACAATCTGATTCCGGTTAGAAAATTGCCTTGAGAATATCAAATCTATGGTTCGGGTCCGGAAATTTCCGGCCAAACGGGTTTGACGCTGCAGCTATTCAATGTACATACTTTAGTATGCCAAGGATGTGCAAACACTTTGAGAAAGCAATTGATATACTTCGTAATCGTTCTGCATTGTTCATGTGCATTATAATTTAACTGCTAATCATACGAGCCTAACTCTAACGATTGTATAATATAAATGAAATTATGTTTTCTTCTTTCAGCTTACCGTCGAAGGTCGCCCAGTAACAAACCAAAGAGCTTCAGGTCGTTGTTGGATATTTGCTTGTTTGAATGTCATTCGAATTCAATTGATGAAAACACTTAAAATTCAAGAACTAGAATTAAGTCAAAATTATCTTTTCTATTACGATAAAGTTTGTCGACTTTTTTCTTCTTCATCATATTCTTATTCGTTTACAAATATTTAAAATTCTGAATAGATCGAACGATGCCATTATTTTCTTACGTCAATGATTGAATTAGCAAAAAAGAAAGAACCAATAGATGGTCGACTAGTGCAGTATCTTTTACACGAATTACTTATTGATGGAGGTAAGACAATCTTTGAGTTGAAAATATTTTCAAAACTAAAAAAATTTTCTGTAAAGGTCAATGGGATATGCTTGTTAATCTGATAAATAAATATGGTGTTATACCAAAAAGTGCCTTCCCTGAAAGTTCATCATCTGAAGCAGCTGTGTTTATGAATAAATTTCTTCGTACTAAAGTATATTTATTTAAGCATCAAAATTAAGAGAGTCCATGACAGCACCGAGGAATCGGAGCACTCGATAAAATTTATTTTTGTGTCTTTTTATACTCATTCGAAAGATCAAAGTTTAAAACTACTAACCTGAAAATTTTAGCTTCTAATACCTTTCCTTCGAAAAAGTTGATCGGAGACGACTTTTACCGCCTTCTCAATTTTTCAATGTAAAAAATACCAAAAATGCCTCGACCAAACAATCCCGCCTCATGCCTCACCAGATTGTTCAAATTTCTAGACAAAATTCTGAAAGATAGCCCAGAGACAGGTGAATAATACTGAATATTTACAGTATTGGATGATATTCTTTTATTGAGATTCCAACGATCAACAAGTATGGCAAGTGGCATCATTTTTTAGTCTATTTTTCACAGTATATTTGATCTAATTTTTCCAAATAAGGAGACGCCAAGCTGAATTTCGGATATTTCATGTAGCTCTTAACTCTATACAAAACTGCAAAGAACTT
>OENM01000323.1:0-64221 GCA_900239745.1 Rotaria magnacalcarata | reverse complement strand
AAGTTCTTTGCAGTTTTGTATAGAGTTAAGAGCTACATGAAATATCCGAAATTCAGCTTGGCGTCTCCTTATTTGGAAAAATTAGATCAAATATACTGTGAAAAATAGACTAAAAAAGATGAAAAATGATGCCACTTGTTGATGGTTGGAACCTCAATAAAAGAATATCATCCAATACTGTAAATATTCAGTATTATTCACCTGTCTCTGGGCTATCTTTCAGAATATTTGTCTAGAGATTTGAACAATCTGGTGAGGCATGAGGCGGGATTGTTTGGTCGAGGCATTTTTGGTATTTTTTACATTGAAAAATTGAGAGGGCGGTAAAAGTCGTCTCCGATCAACGTTTTCGAAGGATAGGTATTAGAAGCTAAAATTTTCAGGTTAGTAGTTTTAAACTTTGATCTTTCGAATGAGTATAAAAAAACATAAAAATAAATTTTATCGAGTGCTCGATACACTGGAGTGATCCTCGGTCGACTCGTGGATACTCTCTTAATAATCAATAATTATTCATTCTTTTGTTTTTTGTTAATGATAGTTGCGTGCATTTGCTCAAGAAATCTTCGACTCGGTTGAACAAGGAAATGTCAACGACGATGATCTGTTGAAAAGAGAAGCTGCAATGATGAAAGAAGTATTTTGAAAATTTGAATATAAAATTCAGTAAGTTACTCTCGTTTAGCTTCATCAAATTGTTACCACGTGTTTGGGATCACCACCAGAGCAAATAACATTTGAATATTATGATGTGAATAAACAGAATAAAAAAATTGGACCAATTAGTCCAATTGAATTTTATCAACAAGTTGTGAAGCCCGTGTTTAATATTGATAATAAAGTAATCGCTTCATTTCTATAATGATTCGCTTCAAATAGGCGTTTAGAATACACTTTCAAAACCTTCAATAATTACCAGTTCAATATTTTACTGAGTAATCAAAGATGAAACATAGTCATGCATTAGAATCCATATGAGCATAGTTAAATAGTATATTCGAGCTTATGCTCAAATAGAGACTCCAAAAGCGTACTTAAATTATATATGCAAATGTAAAAAGAATTCTCTATTGGTCGAGTGCTTTTGAATCGGAGCAAAGAGGATATATTGATGAGTCTAAGAGACAAGCAATTATTTCAAAAGAGTTCGGTTCCTTGTCTTTTTTACTAACAGGATACTGCATATTTTCGAACTTTGAAAATCTAATTTGTGAGAAAAAAAGGATTATTTATAGCGCATTCAATCTTCTCAAAAACAAATATTCGTTAGAACTTAAGTAATTATAAAATAATATCACGTTAATTTATTTTTATCAGGTATGTCTTGTGAATGATCCTCGAGCTTCTAATGCCTATGGGCGTTTGTATACAGTTGAATATCTTGGAAATATTGTTGGTGGCCAAAAAACTCGATACAATAATCAACCTATTCGAGTACTGAAGCAAGCCGTATATGATTCTATTGTTGCCGATGAAGTATGAATGTTTTTTGCAAACTACTGTAGGAATCCTTTTTTTTTGTCTCACTAAATAGGCTGTTTGGTTTGGCGTTGACTTTGGCAAGCATATGCATGCGAAATACGGAATACTTGATTTGAAAATTTTTGATACACAACTTTATTTTAATTCAAATTTTCCGTGTCAAACTAAAGCATCACGATTAGCTTACGGTGAATCGTTAATGACACATGCTATGGTATTTACGGGTATTCATGTTGAAAAAGGATCATCGAATGATACAAATGAAAATAATCAATCCACTGATTTACAATTTATTCGATATCGTGTCGAAAATTCTCACGGAGACGATAAAGCTGATAAAGGTTATGTTGTTATGACAGATGATTGGTTCAATGAATATTTATACGAAGTTGTCGTCGACAAGAAACATTTGTCAAATGAAGTTCTTGCTGTAGTTGAGCAAGAACCAATTTGTTTAAAAGCTTGGGATCCTATGGGAGCTTTAGCAGATTAGGTGAGTTGAATTTGTTTGTTGAGTGATAATAGTTCAATTACAATCGATAGATAACAGAAAATATGTTTGACGATTCGAACTGAAATGTTCATTCTGATAGATCAATGCATAGCTTGAATCGAATTTAGAATTGTTTTTAAGATACTGTACAAGTATTTCCAACAGAAAGTGATAGTCTCTTGGAAAATAATATTAACCGTACCGATAGGTTATTAGAATCTAACTAGTTATACAAGGAAGCTTTAATTTATTAATTGACGGACTTCTGTCGGCAACATTGATATATTTTCCTACTAATACTATAGTAATAAATCGTCATTATATTCGTTTATATCTACTTTTAGTTATGAAGTTTCCAACAAACTAAGCAAATTTCAACAGCTAACATTGAAAAATTCAAAAAACACTAATGTTTTATTGTCTCTATTTAATTATTGTGCATTTCTTTTTTCTAAATAAAGCGTTTATTCTTTTTTTTTATTCTACCGAACTCATAATTCATCGGTATATAGTTTTCAAATAGACCACCTCGATTTGTTATTCAATAGAGAAGTCATTGATTGTTTACATCTTATCTATTTATACTGTCGAGGTGGGCATTGTGTAAACATGTTATCAATCAATTGATTTTCGTTCATATGGGGTGGTCTGATTTTAAAGGCCTATAAATATTCAAGGAAATTCATGAATAAAATGAGAAAACAAAAATTATGCATTTCATATTCAGTTGTATTTTTCTTTTCTTATCCGAAGAATTCGTAAAGTCATCTTCGACTCAAACAGAATCAATTATTGATTTATATAAAAAGATTAGTGAAAAAGGTACATTAGCTGATGGCTTAGCGCTTAATGAGCAAGCACAAATAAAACTCAAAGCAATCAATACAATTCGATTATTACCGTTAAATGCTATGCCAATCAATAAATTCATCATTCTGTTTAATATCAGTTTAAATAATATTAAAAGTGATGAAGAAATAAAATTAATTGAATTTCGTTTGAAAGCGAAAAATAATATTAATATCTATCGAAAAAAATTACGATTAGTTATTCGTGAAAATATGTATAAACGACGACGATTTAATCCAATGATAATTTCAAAAGAAGAAAGTGAATATCTATCTTATGATTTAACGAATTTTCTATTTCATAATTCATCAAACCAAATATTAGTTATTCGACGACAATCATGGATAAGAAATTATCTGGACCATGCATCGCTCGTTATTTATTCTCGTGCACCTGGTATTTTCCGACTTCCGGCATCATCAAATATTCGAACGAAACGATCTGTTCAACAAAAACAAGTCAATAGTCCTTGTTCAAGATATGATCTGTTCGTCAATTTTGACCAATTATCGTTTGGTGCATGGGTTGTTGAACCAAAACGATTTAATGCTGGCGTGTGTCAAGGAGATTGTCCAAATCCGTTATCAAGATTATTCTATCCAACTAATCATGCTATGCTATTAAGCCTATTACATGAACGAGGCAATTCTATTCAACAACCATCGTGCGTACCTGTTCGCCTTCGACCGCTTGATCTACTTTATTATGACCGTCGAGAGTTAGTTATTAAACGTCATCAAGGAATGCAAGTTGAAGAATGTGGTTGCCGATAAAAGCATATTGAAATTAATTGTATTCACCTTTGATACAACTACATAATTTAATAAAAGATTAAAAAATGATTTTGTTTTTCTTCAGAAGTATTTTCGAGATTCAAAGATCTGCCTACTAATTTGACGTTAATTAGAAAGATTTAGTGACAAACAATATGCTTGAGAATCAAGATTTTTCTCGACGTGATTTATCATAGTAAAGCTATAAAGATCTTTCTCTAGAAAATAGCAACGATTGAAAGTAATTATCCAAAATGAGTTCATAAAATACACATCATTTGCGCTTATCTTGTTCTTATAGTTGCTTTTTGAATTTCGGATTAATCAAACGTACACATTTCAGTTTCGTTTTCTTTTTGACTAATTACTATTATCTCACGAAGATCTCCTCGTACGATAGCAAGAAACTAATATAATGATGAATATCTTGAGTTTTCTTTATAAACGGTTATTCAAAAGCAATAAAAGAAAACGAGCATTTTCAAGAATGTGGCCATCCGAACTTATCAACTATTCAAGGTAAAAAATTCTCCAAGTACATGCCGTTTCCTTTTTTTTTCTCTAACCACTAAGTACCACTCATTATTGTGTCAAATAACAGTAGTTAATCAATCATTTCAGGGTTATCAGTTGCTTTCGTGCTTCTTAAAATGCATCGGCAGGATAATAATGATTGATTGTCTTGTCAATTTGTACTCTTTCATATAGTTGGATATACAAATAGAAATTCTAGATTTGTTCGCCTAGACTTTGTTTTGGATTGATATTATCAGAGGAACATACGTGGCTATTCTATTATTAGCATGTTTCAAAAAACAACAAAGAAAAGCTTTTATTGATTTTCTGATTTCTGAAAATGAATGAATGTGGAACGTTTCTGTCAGTCTTGCCGTTTAATAATTGGTTTTGACGCCTCAAGTAATGAGTCCAAAAAAAATGACATTTGCCAAAACAATACTCTTTTTCAAGCTGCAAGGTTATTATTCCGAGATATTCTCCGAGAAAAAAATAAAGCACAACTGTCTCCTTATTTTTCATCGACTAACTCGTGACCAATGGCTAACAATTAGACACAATTGATTCCAAATGAGTTAAAATCGTCCCTTGTCTTTTCGTGCTTGGAACTCACTTGCTTAGTTACATTGTAGAAGTTGCTAACTATAATCTTATTTATTTAATCATCGGAAAATTTCCATGTTATTTAACTAGATGAAATTGATCGAAATTCCATAATATTATTTTAATATAACATAAATGCATTGATTGTATTAAAGTAAACAAAGTGAATATTGTGGAAAAATAATTATAACAAAAACAAAGCAGCTTTCAGACTTTTTTTGGCTGATTCTTCCATCAATTAGTCTGGTAAAATTATTTCCAAGAGAATAAATCGATATATTTTGGTAGGATGTCAAACAAAGGTCAAGTTCGTTACTATTTTCCGACAACATATTGATAATCCATTTGTCCTTTATTGATAGATATTTTCTCAGTATAAAAATGGATCTGTCTGCAATTATTCAGTAGCAATATCGAATCATTAAACGTTTGTTTTCTTTTTAAGTATAAATTTCATGGTACGATATCTTTATAAAATGCTAACTAGAATTTGGTATCGACATCAGAAAGATCTCGATGAGTGTATTATTGATTTAGAAATAATTATTAATAATCAAGAACATGAAATGAACGAGTTAAGATCTCAATTAGATAAATATCAATCTGTCAACGAATCTCAACGCAATGCTAATGAACATCATCGATCTGGCGTTCCATCACCTCTATCAATGCTACTATGTAGTTTAATTATCTGGGAAAAAGTCACTTCGTAAGTACAGATTAAAAAAAACAATACAAGAGGTAATATAGTACATATTTATACTATTTAAAAAATAAATAAAAGAACAAGCGAAAAAAAACCGACATCCAACTATTTCTTTTCGTGCATAACGATCAATGAGAAAGTGATTCCTAATATATATATATATATATAAAAGAAAATAGAAACAGGCACGACCATCAAACGATTGTATGCATACATACATGTATAGATATAGAGAAAGGGCTTATTGTCGAATGAATATTCTCGTCAAACCAATTCACAATGTATAAGCGGTGCTCCGCCTCTTCAAATGGTGCCTATCCGTCTACTATCCCTTCTTCTTGTCCGCTTCTTAATATTTTCGTCGTCAATTAGTCTCACTACAATGCAACTCGCTCTTCATGTCATCGTTATAGTCTTTCATTCATCTCCTATCCATTAGATATTTCACATGAGATGTGACTGGGCTCGATGGAAACGAATGCTCCAGACAGAACAACTCATCGCTCAAAAAAGAAAAAAAAAAGAAAAGAAAATTAAAAAAAAGAAATAACTAAAACTAGTCTCTCTGTCTGGTCTCTTATCGATGGTTGCGTACATCCACTTTAACATATACAATTAGGATTAAATAGGAAATAATGATAGTTGTGATCTTAATTGATAGTACGGATGTATTTATACTTAGGCGAAATCTAAGTTTAGAATAACAGTAGAATTAAATAAGAAATTGATAGCTATAAAAATATACAAAACAAGACAAGAAAGATAGAAAGAAAGAAACTGTGATATAGGCAAAGCATACATATATCTTCATGTTACTGGTTAATAGAGGTTTCTAATTTCGACAATTTCTTTATGCGACAAGAAAGATTGACTTGATGCATATTTGAAAGGGCGCACAATCAAATAAGTAGATGTCAAAAGGAAACCGACAAAAGAATGCTAAAAGAAACGAGTTTTTCTCTGTTTGCCCTCAAGCATCAATAGCAATATCCACATAAATATATCTCGAGCATCGTCGTCTTGCTTTTTATTCTTTCTTTTTTGTCCATACGAATTCAGACCAAGCGCGCGCGCGCGAGAGAGAGAGAGAGAGAGAGAGAGACAGACAGACAGACAAAACTTCCGACGAACAGGATACCAAGAATTAAGGAAATACGAGTATTTTTCATCTATCTAACATTAACTTCGGCGTATAAATGAAGACACAGAAGTAAGGAATAGAAAAGAGAAAAAAAATATGCGGAAGCATAAATTAGTTAATGTACGATAATGATGATGATGTCCCAATGGCGTCAATGCCGCGCCTTGTACATAGACAGAAGAGTATAAGACTTCTTTCTTTCTTTTTTCCTCCTCCTTTTTCTCCTTCTTTTCTTGTCTCTGATCGTCACCATTCGCTCGTTTTGATGACGTAAGTCAATGTGTTGATATGAAGAAGCAAGACGACGCGGCGACAACAACAACAGCAGCAGCATCAGTAATAACAGTAACATCACAACGATTTCGCGATCTCATCAAGGCAAATAAAGTCGAGTAGAGAAATACGTTTTTTTCACGTATTTGATCTTTTGCACATGACAACTAAGATTGCCGATCGATGACCCAATCGATGCATGACTTGCGGCTGGCGCTGCGTGAGAGCGCCAAACAACTTGAAGATGCGGAAAATACTTCCAATAAATTACGTGATGATTATGAAAATCAACTACACAAAAAAGATGAAGTTATTTCAATGAAAGAATCTATTATTAAAGAAAAAGATGCTTATATAACAAAACTTGAACAAGAAATATCTAAATATGATCCTACATTTGTTATATCAACTGGCTTAAATAATGGCATGTCTCTAAATTTATCGCCACGTTCATCCCTTCTTGAAGTACCATCGCCAACCAAACACCAACGTATAAAACGTACAGCTATCAGTGCTGAACCAGCTCAACATAAAAAATCCAAAGATTTACGTGTTGTTCTTCAAGCATTCGATAAATCTGATCGGTAAGATATATTTAGAATAGAAGATAAGCAACCTTGATTTTGACAAATCTACGCCATTGAGATTGATCATTAACAAAGAAGAAAAAAGATGATAAAGGACAAAGGTCCTCATCTGGAAATATTGATCGACACTAAAAATATGTATTAATATCGTTATACAGCAAGGACACTAATCGTGCATTTGTTTTTATGAATACATTTAATAATTAAAATACTCATGAGAGATTATCTTTTATATTAGATAATACAAGTGAAAATATCATTTTATTGAATGCCAAAAGAATAATCGGACAACTAATTTTTTCCATCAGGAACATATAGACGAATGCGGAGGTTGTTATAAGGGAATAAGTTAGTAATGTTTGTTGTTGTTGTTGTTGTTGTTATTGAAGAACTGTAATCGTTCGATGCTATTCAATAGTCATATACATTTATGACCGACAGAATAATCAATATTTTGCTTTTCGAAAAAAAACAACAACAACTATAAACACCCTTTATATATATATATATATATATACTCAAACACAACCAATCTATTTCCAAATGTTTCACTAGAGATTTAACAATGTAATCTACTTATGATTTTTGATCATACTGTGGAAAAAAGAGAAACATATTGAATGAAAAAATCTCTCCATGTTTGGATATGCATCATATGGGTTTCTTGTTCTTGTTTTTTCTCTCTCATGAAATGTAATATGCTACTATCTAGAGTAATACTAGTAGTGAATATTATATAAATCTATTTAAAACAATTAAAGATATGGTCTGCAAGAAATATCCAGCACTATAGTCGTTTAGCATGATATTTAGGAATGACATTCGGTGACATTTATTATAAACAAAAAAACAAAACTTCGACATATAAATGACCTTCAAGGCCAACCTTTCATCGATAATGTTTTCGTAAATATAATGAACATGACAAATCTCATCCGCTACCATTATATCAACTAATACGTGAGGTTGATTCGTGTGTCTCACTGTGTTAAATAAAATTTCAATAAATAATCAAAACAGAACTTTATATTGAAATAATCGATATAAACATAGGATTTTCTATAAAATACTGCCCACAAACTCTATCAGATAAGATGGACATTCGTCATATTTAAAAATTGATCCATTCTTTTTTTTTAGAGCAATTTTTGATGGAGAGAATTTTTTGTATAGGAAACTGTGTTTTCATTGTACTCTAACGATTTAAGAAGCTTGCTGCAAGCTGAAAAATACCATATCACATTTCTGTGTAATATGATCGGATATTATTGCTGAAAATGTCCTGAAAATAATTTGTATAGAATTTCATTTTTTAACCTTAATGAAATAGAAAGTTGTATTAGATCTTCGATAGTAGGTAGTGTTTATCTAATCATTCTAAAAAAATAACTCTCTTATTATTCAAAACCCAAGCATATATTTACTCGCTTTTATTATCTTTGTCTGACTTCTATCATATTTTGAACTAATTGATGCAGCTGATCAGGGCAAAGATGATCAATTCTGTTGCTTTTCTGAGAACATACATGTCATCAATCTTCGTAAGTACATCAATTGATTATGCTCTTAACTGATTTACGTCATAGGCAAATCGGTCAGTCAATGCTTAGAAAACGGTCAAGTAATCGAAACCCGAGAATAGAAGCCTATTATTTGTTGTAACACTCTTGTTTATTGTGATTAAAGTACTCTCGTCTTTTTTTGAGAATTAAAAATTTCATATATCTTGAATTTTTTCAACAGTTCATGTACATTCAATAACAGGACTTGATTCAGTTATTTTTTATTCATAGAAAATATTAACTGAGAAAATATTTATCTCGCAAACCAAGGCTATTTTTCTTTCTCAAGGTCTCGAATACTTCAACTTGTTTGTAAGAGATCTGTAGACCGACTCGCCTTAATCTACTTCACTTAAGATAACAACAATAAATCAATGTACCTAACGAGAACTCAGTGACATACGCACTCTGCACAAGAAGCAGACTAGATCGTTTTATTTTAACAAGTCGTATCGGAGAATTTAAAGTATTATTAAAAACTCGGAAATAATAAAAACTAACATCTGTGCGAACTATTTTTTTTTTACAGAATTTTTCAACACCCAACAATACTCTGTTGAATTCACTCTACTCCATAGATTGCTTTAATGACATATTTAACGGTAATTTTACTACAATCAAAATAAAACTTTATGTATATGTATCATTCGATACAATAGAAATTGCTCTGAATCAACATTTTAAACGACATAGAGTGGTCATCTTATCCGGCATACTCTCATATATCTAAATATATATATATATTGACGAAATTTTTTTCTTTTTATCGAATAGGACAAAAGAATTTCTTCGTGATGCAATATTAAATAATGATTTTATGAAAAATCTTGAAATGGATCAAATAATGTCCATCGTCGATTGTATGTATCCACTTGAACATAAAAATGATAGTTTAATTATAAAAGAGGGCGACGTTGGAAATCTTGTCTATATTATGGAAGGTAAAAACGATAGTGACATTGGATTAGGTTTTGCACGGCAAATTCTTTCTTTTGTTTTACAGAAGGAACAGTTGAAGTAAGTAAATATAATAAAGTATTAACGATCATGGGACCTGGTCGAGTATTTGGTGAATTAGCTATTTTATATAATTGCACTCGTACTGCATCTATCAAAGGTAAGAAAAATAAAGAAATAATCATAAATCTGATCTGAATGGTTTAGCTTTATCGAATTGTAAATTATGGGCCGTTGATCGTCAAACATTTCAAGCAATTATGATGCGTGCTGGCATGCAAAAACAAACCGAACATTTAGAATTATTGAAAAAGTAAAATTATCTCTGTTGAGAGATTATGTTTTTATTCTAATAATTTCCTTTTCTCATAGTATCAAAACCTTTGAGAGTTTGCGTGAAGATATTCTTAGTAAAATCGCTGATGCAGTTGACCAAGTTAGCTATGCCGATGGTGAATGCATTGTACGACAAGGCGCCAGAGGTGATACGTTTTATGTCGTTGCTAAAGGTTCGTTGGATTCTTTTTTATTTTTCCTATCTATGAATCAAAATTTTTCTTCGCTAGGACGTGCTCAAATAACTCAGGCGAAATCCAAATGGGATCCTGCAATTTATGTTCGACATCTTGAACGTGGTGATTCATTTGGTGAACCTGCACTTCAAAAGTAAATATTTCAAAAAACAAAAAGCAAACATTTCTACGGTCGTGAATAAACCATAATCAAGTACAGCTGTATAATAGAAAAAACGTTCTTACATCAGATAGAATTTTCATCGAAAAACAAATTGTTCTGCTTTTCGCAAAATAACTATTGTTTTACAATAGGTATTTCTTGGAAAACTCATCTATATCTTATATTTTATTTAGAAATTTTTTCCTTTTGAAAAGACTAACAACCCAAATTCAATAATAAGAATATAACAAGTATCTCTCATGAATGCGGAATCGCTGCATCTATTACTTGACTTGATTACAGCTGTTGCCGTTAAGAGGCAAAAGTTTAAAATATTTCGCTTTCTCGTATTCCGCCCACAACTTATAATAAAATACGCGTATATATTTAGGGAGGAAACTCGCCCATTCAATGTTATAGCTGATGATCCAAATGGCGTCACATGTCTCGTACTCGATAGGCAAAGTTATCGGGAAATGATCGCCGATGAATTATCACGGTTGAAACGTGATGAATCTATTCGATATGCACGTAAACAGTATGTTGATTGACCTATTCTTTTTTGTGTAAATTGAAAACAATTTCTATTCTTGTGTAGAACAACATTTATCTCCGGTGAAGATGATAGAGACTTGAAGAATCTTCGATTGGGTGATATTGAAATTGTTTGCACGTTAGGTGTTGGTGGCTTTGGACGTGTTGAATTGGTAACAGGCAAAAAACGCTTTTTTCCTATTAATGATTTGAAATAAATTTCTATCGTAGGTACAAGATGGCAGAAATTCGAAGAAATATAGTCTTAAACAAATGAAAAAACAACATATCGTTGCAATGAAACAGCAAGAACATGTTATGAACGAAAGAAATATTATGATGGACACTCGATCGGACTTTATTGTCAGGTAAAAAGTTTTTCCTAGAAAAACTTAGAGCATTATTCTCTTTTTGTTTGATCATTATCTAGATTGTATAAGACGTTTAAAGATAGAAAATATTTATACATGTTATTAGAATGTTGTTTGGGTGGAGAACTATGGACATTATTGCGTAATCGAGGACTTTTTGAAGAGTCTGAAGTTCGCTTTTATAGTGCTTGTGTTATTGAAGCATTTAGCTATTTGCATAGCAAAGGCATTGTCTATCGAGATTTGAAAGTAAGTCTAGCACATAGTGTAAATCATCTATTGAACTATTAATTTATATTTTAGCCCGAAAATCTTTTGCTAGATAACAAAGGCTATTGTAAATTGGTAAGTTGTTAATATAAAAATTTATTTATTAAAATTAATTTTTGAATAAAAATATTAACTGGAGTTTTTAATTTTAGTTAGAAATCGTCGATAAATGAAAGGTTTTAATATAAATAGTATTAGATTAATTTCTAGAAATAGAAATAGAAAAATAAACCAATTTTTTTCTTCTTTCGTGATGTGATTTTTTCCATTGCAGTTGATCAGGTCAAGGCGTTAAGTGATGATCGATAGACATAGACAGTACATTCATCATAATTATACGTTTGATCATTTGTGCATATGACTCTATTCAAAATTTCGATTAGAGTTTGTTTTTATGATAGAAAATAAATTACATCGGGTTCATAATTGTAAAAAAGCAAATCAAAGAACTTTTTTTCTCTCCATACAAACGGGATCTCCGGATTCAGTTATCTATGAAATTAGGATAGACTTGATCTGTGCAAGACTTCAATGAGTGATGCTTTAGAGTTGATTATAGTCGTTCAATAAGAACAGAACAATTCATTATATAAGGTCAACGAAGAATAATTTCGATATTTTCCTACAAGTTCCATAGTTTAGATCCTTCGTTAGTACTATCAAAAGAAGAAATAAAGAATCATAGAAACCTTGCTTATGATTTTACATATATTTCGGTTATGACCAGAAAGTATCTATGTGTTGTTCTTCAGGTTGATTTTGGTTTCGCGAAAAAAGTTGGTCTTGGACGAAAAACATGGACATTTTGCGGTACACCAGGTACAATATGCAATTAGAGACGTACGTAAAAATGAATCACGTCACTTTTATTCCATTTAGAATATGTGGCACCAGAAATCATCCTTAATAAAGGTCATGATATGGCCGCTGATTGTTGGTCTCTTGGTATTTTAATATTTGAACTTATCAATGGAAAGTATGCGTAATATTTTAATTTTGTTTAGATTATTTTTTTTTTGTTTAGTCCTCCATTCTCTGGTTCAGATCCAATGAAAACCTACAATATTATTTTAAAAGGTATTGATGCAATCGAATTTCCTCGTCGAGTATCGAAAATGGCAGCATTATTAATCAAACGATTATGCCGGTATAAAACCTTAAAACTGTTTTTTTTTCTTCGTCTCTCTCTTTATGAATGATTTATTTTCTTGTTAAAGTGAAAACCCTGTCGAACGTATCGGTTATCAAAAAGGTGGAATAGCAGATATTCAAAAGCATAAGTAAACTTATCGATTTTGCTCTCATACGATTTCCTATAATATTCTTTTAAATCTAATTTTAGATGGTTTGAAGGCTTTAGTTGGGAATTTTTAAAAAAAGGGACCTTAACAGCTCCATTTATTCCAAAAGTAAATTGTTCTTGCTGCTTTGGTTCTTGTTTTATTCGATTGTGACTATTTTCAGGTTGAAAATGATGCTGATACATCAAATTTTGATTTTTTTCCCGAAGATGATGCACCTGAACCTGAAGATGATTTAAGCGGTTGGGATAAAGATTTTTAAAACTTCCACTCTTTACCATCTGACATTATCTGCTCATATATACCGTTGAAATACGGTGTGTAAATTAGAAATTTATTTAAGAATAAAAAAAAACAACGAAAAAAAATTGATTTTTTTGTTTGCTTGTTTGGCTTTTCTCTCTTTATGCTATTTTACTTGTGTTGTATAGAAAGTTTTCTCTTCTCGTTAGTTTCTCTATTTTTTTTTTCTTTCATGCTTTTCATTGTTAACTTTCGTTCTTTTTTAGTCAAACTTATACTGTATAATTTCTGGTATAGATATTTTAGATGTGTATAAAATAATTAGCTAATTCTTTATTTTCTCATCAAATTGGTCTTAAGAGATAAAACATAGCATAAAGTAAATTATTTTTATTTTTATTATTCTAATTGAATTTATGATTATCGTTTCATTAGCTAAAAACAGCATGCAACTTTTTATTCACGTAATCTTTCACTTCTATGCCATAGCGTTCTGTTTTTTTTTGCATTCATCGTTCTCATTATCGAATGATAGACAACTTCCGGAAGTTATTGTTTATATCTTCGTTCAAAACAAACCTAATCGATCGTAGAATATAACAAAAGCAGGCATATCGTTTACGTAGAGATCATCTATATATATATATATAAACACATACATCCGTCAAATAGAGTCATTACCAACTGTCAATATTATTTAAAAAAAACAACAGAGCAACAGTGAGCTCAAAAAGTCTATGATTGAATGAATCTATGCACGACATGAAATCAAGTCATTGAGAACAATGTAAATTTGTTCGAATATGTGTATACACTGCTGACTTTTATAATGAAATCAAAATTTTGTACGAAAATTTAAAATCTTGAGAGTTATATTATGCATGAATGACTTCTCTGAATACAAAAAGAAAGTAATTCCCTTGATGATTTGCATGTCGTTATTTTTTCTTTACCGATGAACAGAAAAAAAAGCCATTTAACACATTTTGCGTATACGTCTCGTCCGTTAATCGAGATTTGAGTATGTTGTTTGGTGTCATATTCAACTCACTTGACGAGTCATTCATTTGATGACAAACTTAAATGTACGTCTGGTTAATATAAAAACGAAAGAGTGATGAAAGAACCATTATCTATTAGAAATAAGATAATGGATCATCGTATGTTCAATGTCTGACTTATGACGCGAGACAGTCAGTGATATCCATATAGAATAAGGTTTCGTTTAACGATAAGACGCGATATCGTTAGTGAGGACATTCTTTTATACATATGAGGGAGCGGCTTAGATCATAAAAAGAAATGTCCAAACAAAACGCTGACCTTTCGCTTCGGTCAACATCATTGCCTTCTCTTTAGTTATCATTAGACACTTCTTTTGTTGAAAATAAAAAAAAAAGAAAAGCGTACAGTTATACAGGCTAGTTATGTCACCTAACTTTTGTGCGTATATGAAGCCGACAATAATGATGATGATCGATTCCGGAAGGCGTTTGCGTTTTTTTCTCTTTCTCTAGTGTTTATAAAATATACATATAAAATGTATATATAGCTAGTATATATATATATATATATATGATGTAATTATGAGACACAAGAAAAGAAAGAACAACGAAACAATTTTCTATGAAATAATATTGTACTGTTGTTGCTTCAATCTCTACTTTTCATACTATATATGTAGGACCGATATGAAGAATTTGGCGTAGTTAAGTAAAAAAAGATGAGTGTTTGTATTTATAGTCAAGTATATAATTAGAATAAGAAAAGAAAGCGCCTATACACGCGTCAACCGTTTCGTATTCAATCGAAAAAGATCGTTTTGTGACATATTTGCATTCATTCGATGCTTGAATGATTCAAATCGGAAGAAGAAAGAAACTTAGGGTAGGCGCACAAAAAGAAATGTACAGATATTACTTTTGATTCGCATTTCTTGAGCATCTTGATATCTTTTGTGTCTCTTGTTCCGTACAGAAACGTACGAGAAAGAATCCATTGATCTCTAGAGAGAAAAAAAGGCGATACTAGTGATAAGAACGCGAAACGTTTTTTCTTTTTCTCTCTCTCCCTTCTCTTTGCCTCTCCCTCCCTCCCCTGTTGATAGAAAAAAATGCCTGCTGCTCACACGTCCACACGTTTGTACATATGAAAACGCATACATACATACATACATACGCATTGTCCTGTCTCTTTCTCGCTTTGTAAATTAATGATAACCTTGTGCAACTTTCAACTGTAAGTAAATAGGATTTAATCATATCAACGCATCGATGAAACCCTGAACTTTTGACTCAAGAGTGAGAGATCTATGATAATCCAATCTCTTGATAAATTTACTTCTGTTCATTGTTTATTTTCCATTCTTATACTCATGTTCAATGTACAAATATTTGCTTGTCATCATGCTCACGTTTTTCGTCTTTTATAACCACTTTAGACACATGTAAAATGATATCAGTTGATGACTGTATTTCATTCTATTATCTATCAAAACATATTGTTTTTTTTTATTTTCAATTAAAAAAACAATAGACAGCTGTCGAATCGACTGCCGGTATGAGAATTTTCATCAGCAGGTATTTCGTAATTTGTTTTGTTTATCATTGGCGAGAAAGAAGAAGAAGGTTCATCTCTATTGGTACGGTAGAGTAGCTTTTTGGAGTGTCCTGAGGTTATCCCTACGAAATTAAAATTCATAGCACTTGTTACGAGTTCTAATTGAAGAATAACAAAATTTTCCCAATCATATCTGGTCATTCTGACCTTGTAATAACAAATTACATTGTAGCCTTTTGTCGAACTTCGTATAGTTCTTTCCTAGAAAAGAGAAATTCTTCATTAAGAAAATCCAATCGCTTTTTTTCCTCTTCTCAAATTGAGTAAAAACTAAATAAGATTCATAAATGAATTAGTGCCGATCTGAAGTATCCGTTGTTTTGAAGTTGGACAAGTAATCATTTAAGGTACAAAAAAACAATCATATTCATCATCTTCTGCATGAATGAAAAGACGTCTAATATGATTATCGCTTCGGCGTGTATTGATAGATTCATCATCGTCAAAAAAGAGCCTTAAACCAGTCAGTCATTTATCTGCTTGTTACATTCGCTGTAAGCATAGGCAAACATTATACATATATATTTTTTAGATGAATGAATGTTATTATTACCTACTGTTACTGAGTTTATTCAGTAATTTTCAACATTCATTATCATATGAAAATTTCGCACAAGATTTTTCAATTCACTTACCTAACATAACTATACAACATGTTTGCGAAAATGATGTACTTTTTATAAAATGTTCAAATACAAGTGAGACCATACAAATTATACGTTCAATGTATGGCCGAACATCACAAAGAATATGTAATAATAATTTAACGTATCGTTTTTTTGATAAAACATGTGCAAATATTGAACAATCAAAATATCAAACAAAACTTCGGTAAAGAAATTTACTTTGCTTTGTTTTTCTTTTGGCACTAATTTGATGTTTCTTTTAGTTGTCATGAAAAATCTTCATGTCAAATATTAATCGATAATAATTTATTTACTGATCCATGCGGATTAAATATCCCAAAACATTTTGAAATTCATTACCGATGTATTGATAAAAGTAAAATAGTAAAAAAAAAACTAATAAAACACAAAGCGAAAAAAAATAATGTTTTTTTTTAGAACAAATCTGTACAAAACTATTTCTTAATTGTTCAAAATCAAGCGATTTAAAATGTATTCAACAAGTTCAAGATGAATTCTCCTGTCAATGTCCAACAGCAATTTGTCAATATAGTAGATTGATTTGATATAGGCAAATATTCAAATCTAATTCACGTCTTCTAGATAATAATAATCAAATAATCGGATTCACTAAAAAACATTGTCCAGAAGAACAGCTTCAAGGTTTTCATTGGCCTAAAACTACTATTAATAAAAGTCAATATCTTCCATGTCCTTCACTATGCACCGGTATGTATATAATTAATGTATTCGTTAGCACAATAGAAGTCCTTTTTTTCTAGGTCAAGTGTTTCGTTATTGTAATTTCAATAGTCAATGGTCGAAAGCGAATTATACTAATTGTGAATGTCCGATAAACCAGTCTGGCCAAGTAATATGATCGGCCGATGTCTTGTTTTCTTTTTTATTGATAAATTTTTGTTGATTAGTTATCAACACTTCATTCGGCCAATAGCTATATTTTTCAATGTAATTTTTGGCTAATCAATAGAATCTTGCCTAAGGATAGTTCATGTATTCTTGTACGTTGTCTTCTTGATACATTGAACATGGTCGATTCTTTTTTTGTCTTTTTAACGTCTAGTCATTTACAAATTGGACCGAAACGCCTGACGATGGCTCGTTGAGTTGTCTGTTAAATGCATTCGAACAAATAACAGCTAAATCGTGTTTCGTATCGCAATCATTTGGAATTGATTTTCAAAATATAGCTTTTGAAATTTATATACCAATGAAAAATGAAAGTAAATTTCAATTCAATCAAATCATTGTTGATCGTACGAGTGTAAATCAAGAAAGTTTTCTTGTCAATTCACCAATGATGTTTATCGACACGAAAATTTCTAATACAAAAAATAAATCATTTATTTTAATTGAACAAGAAAATTATCTAAGTCCAATACAAACAGCCAATGTTACAGTGATATTTAATCATCAAGTAAGTTTGTCAATTATTTAGAAAATGTAAATGATTTTTAAAGTTCAACAGATCGAAAAAAGAATGTGCTATTGAATTCTCAATCTAATTTAAAAGAAAATAGTAAATTTCTAGTCTTGTTGCATACTACAAAACCGCGTTTATCAAATCTTCTGTTTTATCCTTGATCATTTCATCGACATTCAAATGAGTGCGAATACCTCTTGTCTCGTTTGTGTTGCCGACATGTATCATTAGTAAGATATGAGAAAGCCCTATTAGCAATTTATCGAGTCATCTCATGTGCAAAAATCTATTTCGAACACATACCAGTTGATTCACATAAGTAGTTTCGTATCTTCTGTCTCGTGCGATGGAATATTATAGCATTTGCACTTCTTTTGTTTTCATCGAGATTTAATCAAGAATTCTCATCAATCATTCCTTTGACTTCAATAGATCTGAGTCGATAATCGAATAGGATCAAAGAAAAAATGTTTCTCTCCTTTTTTTGTATGCTGCAAAACTTTGACCTTAATTTAAAACATATTTTCTATATTTTCAGTCATTTGATTTTCGTTATCAATGTCGCGCTTATCGTTCAGCGAATTTCTCATTATATATCGAGTATAAAATAATATTCTTTTGGTTTTTAATCATTTATTTTTGTTTGATCTAGTAGAACAAATATGTTTTTTGCGTGTCAACTATTATGTTCGAATGGTAGTCATGTTATATGTCAATGCCCATTTTTCAATCCATTCATGCATTATGTTTTGCATATCGACGTAAAGAATCGATTGATTTGTATTCGTATATGATGGATCGTTCTCGGTGTTTTTTCTCTTCTTCTTTGTAGACATCAAGAACTGAAAATGATTTTATGATTGATAATGATTTAAATGAAAAGTGTTACGAAGAAAAGAACGCTTCAATTTATGAAAATTTCAATAAAATAGATCGATACTTGACACATATTTCATCGATAGGTTTCGCCAAGGTTTGCTTTTTTTTTTATTGGAAAGATAACAGTTTCATAGTATTTCTTTTTTAATTAGAAACTTTTTGCATTGATTGATAAAACAATTGAAAAACAAAAGGTATTTGCAAAGGGAAATATTATTGATCGATTTATTAAACAAATTGAATATCTTGGTTTTCAATTAATGCATCTATCAAATTTATTCATTTCAATTTCAAATAATATTGGTACGCATAAAGGAAAAAAACGAATTTCTCTTTGATCAATTGATTGAAAAAAAATTATGTTTTTTAGAATTTTTTATTAAATCTAAACAATTACAATTTGAAAATCTTGATCGATCAGTATCTGTGTCGATTATGAATGAAATAAATCAAATTATGGATTATCAAATTATATTTTTTACAATTTCTAATGTTAAAATAAATCAATCATTAAACAGTCTAATAGCCTATGTAAATTTATTACCAAAAACGATTTCAATAGATAATATTCATATTACATTTCGTCATTTAAATCAGTCCAATCAAATACCAGTCTGTGTTCATCTAAAACCTGTTCAAAAGTAACCGAAAACATAATAATAATAATAAGATTAAAATATATTTCTTGAGTTTTCGCCTTAGGAATAATCTACAATGGAGTACAGACGGATGTCAATTGTTGTCAACAAATTTAACACATTCGACATGTTCATGCCATCAATTCAGTACTTTTGCTTTACTTATCAATTATCAAAAGAAATCGGATGAAAATAATTTATTATTTTTTCCAAAAATTGGTTGTATTATATCGATTGTTTGTCTTTTATTGGCAATTTTCATGTTGATCATCATACGGTAAGGATTTTCAATTCGACAATTAAACTGAATGTATTTCCTTCGATGATATAAGTCTTGTTAGATGAGATTTGCATGCTAACTGCGTCGGGCTCAAAATCCTACCGAATCCATGATTAACTCAGTAGAGTCTAGGCACGATATCGATACTGCTCATGTCCTGAAGTAAAGCTTTTACTTTCGAATGAATCGAGAGGATTCAATTTGATGAAATTTCATCCTGAGCATGTGTGAAAATAGTGAGGGATGGGATTTCATGTACACTCATCTGCAGACACCTGGACAGATAGAAATAGTTCAGTTTTTTTTTTATCACAGAAAAATGTTCCTAGAAATTTTAACAGTCAAAACTAGTATTGATTCCGAGAACTCTTATGCGTAGATAAGAACCATTGAGAAGCGCGCAAATATTTCAAGAAACTCATCCGATGCCAGCAATTTCATGATTATGAGTAATACGCAAACAGTTATTAGATTCATACAAGAAAATAGTTATTTAAACGAAAACAAATAGAGCGAACTTTATATGATAGAATGAGAAGGCTATCGGAATTAGTTCAGAAGAGAAGCAGTATTCACATGTTTCTGTAACGCGAGCTCAACCGATTTCCATGTAATGATTATATTCTATTAGTTATCTTAGGATCTCTCTGGGCTAAAAATAACTTTGATAGGCATATTGAAGGGATTATTTAAAAGATGGAGTTTTATTTTTTTGGAGAAGAAAAATATTCGTCTCTAAACGTAGTTCGTCAGAAACACTAAGCTTCTTTTTTTTTAAGTGTTTCACTAATAATTAGTTTACCATAAATATCTTTAATGTCCAACGTTATTTCATAATTGCTTTACTTATAATTTCAATTAAGGAGCAAGTTAATAATTTGAGGGTCAGTACCTGCCCATGAAAATCCTGATTTACATAAAATATTCTATGTTTTATAGAACAAAGTCAAATCAGCATCACAGCAATTTTACAAAAAACCTTGAGCATTTTACAGTTGCAGAAATAGAATTGTGCTCATCAATAGAGATATTGTGATCATAATACGCAGAAACATTTTTTTTAAATTATCAACAATTACGGACGTCATTTTTTCACCGAGTCAAAATGATAGTATCTCAGTAATGTTTAAATTCGGCTTTCCTAAACCCAAATGTTTCACATGATTTTTAATAAATTAATATCTCAAGAGAGATGCTAATCCACGTTTCTAATACTTGTGAAAATTTCGTCTTTGTTATGTGGGCATTTAATTAAGAGGGAATAAAGATGTCCGCATCTCTGGATTTCCTATTCTTAAAAACTGAACAAACGATTGTGATGATCGGAAGTACTATTTCTAAAACATTGCAGAGCATTTTTCCCAATCGGAAATGTCATTGTTGATACTGAACAAAAATGTTTGTCATCATCGGAAATACTATTTACGGAAGTTAATACTAACAGTTAGGTCAAACGCACACAGCTTATTTATGTCTAGGGATAGTGATACTGATCAAAAGCGATGGCGGAAAGCCAAATGTTTTTCCTACTATGTGAACATTTAACTTTTATAGATTTCATATGGATGTGGAAGATGATTTAACCATTGTTCGTAATGCTTTGCATATAAATATGTCGTTATGCTTAATTATTGTTCAAACATTGTTTCTAGTGGGCATTGATCAAATAAAACATAAAGTAAAATGTTAAAATAAAAATGGATATTTTCTAATTTTTGAAATCGACATGCTTTCTTTTCTAGTTCGGCTGTCAGCTAATATCGATATTACTTGATTATTTTCTATTGGCAACATTTTCATGGATGTTTGTTGATGGCATTGAATTACTAATTGCATTGAAACATGTTTTTAAAATTGATCGAATACGTCTAATAGCTTATTCAATATATTCCTATGGATTTCCATTATTAGTCGTTTTTCTGTCAACAATTCTTTCAACAAAGACTAAATATGGTTTAAGCGCCTAGTATGTATTACAGAAAATCTTAATAGCTATAAACGAGTCATATTTTTCAGGAGTTTCAAAAAAAGTTTTTATTTTGCTATTTGTATTTCACATGACACAATAGTCTATCTAAACTAACAAAGTCGAAATGTTGTAGAGAGATGATGAGTCATATCCTATGTATTAGGCAACTTTCCTCTTGTGTTACCCACGATCGATGGTGCAAACGTTTTGATATTCTTTGTGATCGCGAAGAATAGCGTTTGTTTAACATCGATGTTTTGTCACCTAGTAGAGTCTTGTTATATTTTTATTGCCAATCGCATTTTTAATATAAACATGGATAGCCGATCCCTTGTTTCTTGTAGGAATTTATTTAATTTCCTGTGTTCATCGATGAATTGAAACTATTTTTTTATGCACTTGAAAGCCAAGCTTTATTTGTTGGGTATAGTTTGCCTTCTTGTTGAGCCGTTCGAACATTTTATTTCCTGTTGTTCCTCGAAGTGGGATGTACTGTCACTGACTATTTCACGCAAACTCACATTGTGAAAATATCATAATTTGCCAAGAGATTTATACAAAAGGAAAGAGAACAAGATACCGGACTGTGAAGTATTACTATTGAGTTATCAGTAGATCATTCTTTTGAAATTCCATATGACAAACCGTTGTTCGTTTCTGTCTGAAACAACCTAACATCTGAGATTTCTTCGTCGGGATACTTGCTAAAAGAAACCCTGCTATGCCAATAAAGAAAAATTAATCATTTTTTCAATAGAACTAGAATTTTCTAGAATGAAATCCGAAAAACGAATGAGCTTTTCCATTTAAACTTAATGAAAAACACAACTCGAAAGTATATAAGTGATAATTCTTGAGGAGCGCTCGTCAAATGATGGGATGTCGAATGATTTTTACGCACGACAAAGAAGTAAAACAAAATAAGTGTTCATTTATATAGTTGAAATAATTTCTATGCAGAAAGTTTTTCTATTTATATTTTATAACAAATACAAAATAGTTTTACTTATTCACTGAATGTTTTGTTTCTACTGACCGATCTGAGATCTACACAGAGTAGCTTGCGATTTTGAATCTCTGAACTTTGGTCGACAGTAAAAATGTCGAAAATTGAATAGGGATTGATGAAAAATGTTGTGCTCAGAAAAAAAAACCAAGCACTTTTATTCATTTTAAATGTTTTATATATTAAAAAATAGAACCGAACGGCAAGCAAAATACTTTGAAACATTATTTTATCGATGTTAAAGAGTATTCTTATTGAATCTAGACAAATAATTCTGATATATATCAGTATAAACATATGCGCCACAATCTTTAACCACACACACACNTTTTTTTTGTTGCATTTGTATATGTATTGATTCATTATTAAAAGAGGTTGCCCCTTATTCGAAGTAATGAAATTAAAATCACTGTTGATGTTGTGTGTCGATTCCGTGGCGGCGTCCATATGTATATTTATCACTCGAATAATGAATAATTGAAGAATAATTTTCTTATTCTTTTCTATTACATTGTACTAACTGACCAATGTCTGATAGACCAATGATAGATTTAAACGAACATAAGTCGCCATCGATCCTATAATAATAACATATTCATCGAATATCTTTCAAAACGCTCTCTTTTAGAATTTTTTATTTTATTTTTATAAATTTCTTTCGACATTTTGAACTTTCGACATTTTTACTGTCGACCAAAGTTGAGTTTACCGCGATTTTCTTAGATTCTTCTTTCTTGTTAATTGTAACAAACACCGATGATGCATTCAATTAGTTTTACGCAAATTTTCTTTCGGAGAAAAAACAAGCATATGAAAATAATCATCCAGAAAATGAAGAAAAGCGTTATAGTATGGCTTTTATTTCAATCTGCATTTGATTTCAATGATAGAAGTTGACAGGTTTATTATGAATACTATGAACTGAAAAAAAAACGTTTCTGTTTATTGTTCATTTAATCTACTCAGAATAAAAATAATTTGTTCAGTTTTATTTTGACACGTTGATTAGAAACACATCCTTTACTTTAATGCATCATTGATAAATTAGAGCGTTTATTCGTCATAAGTAATCGTAGAACAGCTTTTATAAAACTGTCATTCTTTTACAACGAGAAGATTAAGCCGAACATAAAATTAGACAAGCGCTCAATTATTTTTACTGCTAAGGAAATTAATTATTTTCTAATTTTTATCATATCGCATGTTATCAGTAGCAGTGCACTTCAGCGATTCTGTTATTAATAGCGGATTGAAAACTTCTCCACAATCATGAATACCTAGATTTGGATAAGATTTGCTTCGACGGAACTACAGCTGATTGTACCTGAAAATTATTTTTTAGAAAATGGCATTCATTGTTTCTCTTAGATTAGTTGTGAATTCGAATCCGATCCTATTAAAAAATACGTGGTCCAATTCAGTTTTTGATACCTATTTTGAATCTATTTAGTTGTGTTTCAGTAATAATATACCTCGAACACAAGGTTATCGCATTACTATTAAGGAATAAAAATAGACAATGCACAATACAATAAAATAAGTCTTTTCTAGTTCTATATTTGGTACAATATCATTGTAGTACCTAACTGAACAGGTTAATTAATGTACGCATAAATATATATAGCTATATATATTGTCGCAGGTTATCCATCACGACGAGTAAACCTCCGACGTAAAGAATCATGTATCGAAGCAATTGTTTTAGGCTAGATGTGAATTAGGTAAAGTCACATACTTAGAAATAAATAAATAATAAAGCACTTATCATAAGAAAAGTATATGTTGTGAAACGCGTAATTCAACAGGAGTGTTGAAAATGTCGAAGTAGAAATAAGGACTCTTTCTCTCTCTTCCGTAGACATTTTCGACATGCATTTCACGACTACTTATCAATATGACTTTACTCCAATGAATAAACTGCTCTCTGATGGCTTTTGAAAAAGATAGAGTAAAAAATTCGGTGAACAATTGTTTCCTAAAATAGAAAGAATTCCGCACAAGCAGTTCGACCTTGTTGCGCATTCTAATCTCACAAGAATTGCACTTAAAAAGACTTCTTCATGCATCTAAATTGATTTATCTGCTAGTGAGAAAGCAACCTCATTAAAAAAAATATAATGTAAATACGCCATGAATCTAATAAATGATATCGAATAATGCATACAAAATTACTCGTACAATTCCGTCGAAGCTTTTCTTTATTTCCGGACGTTAATAAATTTTCTATTTTAGTTGTTGGTTATCGCACGATAATGCGTTTATCTGGGCATTTGCTATACCTTTTATGTTGATAATTTTTGTAAGTTGCGAAGATAAGAAGAAAATATTTATAAGTCATTATTTTTTTAGGCCAATTTTTGTTTTTTCATCGTATCGATTTATTACATTTGTCAAAAACTAAATTCTACCGATCATCGAAGTACAATAAGGTTTGTAAGAAAATACGAGAAAAATGGTGTTTTGAACGCTTTCTTTGAAGATTTTCTATACGTGATGTATCAGCCATATCGATTCTATTTGGTTTAACGTGGATCGTAGCTCTATTTTTTCTTTATGATCAAACTATTCTGTTTGCATTTATATTCACAATACTTAATTCTGTTCATGGTTTATTAATTTTAATATTTTATTGTTTATTACAAAAATATGTTCAGGATGCATTTGAAAAGTTCCGGTGTGATAAGAAACGCCGTAAATCAGTAAATGAAAATTAGAGAAAAAATTGAAGAAACACTGTCGTTTTCTTTCTTTTAGTTATTTTATAATTGTGTTAAAGGAAATCAAAATGAAAATCCGATACGTAAGAAATGTTTTACAATTAAAGTTTTGAATTTTATTTTAATTGGTTGCAGATGAAAAATCGATTGAACACTTTTCTTTACCTGACAATACAAGTAGTAGCGATTATAGTTCAGGACCTTCGTTAGATATGAGCAGTAAACAAATTATATGCAGTCCAAGAGAAGATTCAAAAACGAACTATACAACATCAATTCGTAATCAATATGATCGACGATTCGGTTTAAATAATGAAACATCCTATCTACCAAGTATACCCATTAGTTTATTAACAAATCGTCTGAGTACTTTTCGATATCCGGTACCATCAAATGAAATAAATTTATCCTATGAACAAAATCAACAGCTACTTCAAAAAACTCTAACGCATGAAGACGATCATCAGTATTATGAAATAGGTTGAACTTTCTCTTTTCTTTTTTGTGTGAGTGTGCTTTTGTATCTTTTTGCCCCTCCGGTGTTATATATATATATAGAGAGAGAGAGAAACAAAGAAAAAAGTAAAAAAATTAATTCATTTTTTGGTTCAATTTTGAATAATATATCTATACATATTAATAAATAGATTTTTAGTCAAAACAAAACGAAAACAACTTTCATTATCTTCCTTCATCAGCTGAGAATTACAGGTCTGGTCGCGGTCCACATCGACATAGAAGATTGGCAAAACGAAGTATTTTCTGACGAAATGTGAAAGATGAAAGTGCATATATTAACGGACTAACACACGCTGCTATTTTTGTGAATAAGCCAAGTAGTGTTGTTGTATACGCATTGGTAAATTGATCATAGCCTCATTGTGATAGAGTAACCATTAAAGCATAAGGTGTCCATGCCGTACAAAATATGCCACATACTAATAATGTTGTTCGTCTAGCACGAGCTTCGGTAACACGAATATTTCGTGTGACAGTATTCTCTTCATATGATTCGTAAATTGTTTCTCTCTGACATCGTACATCAGTAAGAGAATTTGTTTGTTTCTGATTGTGGTTGATTACTTTGATCATCACTATTTTGCGAGGTAAATTACCACCACGGCCATTTAATGTTATTAAAATAAATGTATATGAAATAAAAGTAATGGCAAGTGGAATCAGAAAACCATCTGTAACTAATGTAATTACAAATAAACGATCCCAATAAGATCTTGACCTATAATCAAAAGCACATGTTGTACCAAAGCCTTCGAAAATAAATCGATTCCAACCAACTAATGGTGGCATTATCCATACGGCACCATATAGCCAACTGCATACAAGACGCTCTATTTAAATAAAGCAAAAAGATCTTTTCTTTTTCGCTTTTCTATTAGAAATATCGGAAAGTACGTACTTATAGTGAATAGACTACTCAATTTCAATGAGCTGAATGGACCAATTACAACTGCTAAACGAGTATTTGAAATAGCCGCCGTTGTTGCAATAGAAGCTCGACCGAATATACTACTATATACAGCATAGAAATTACAGCCTATTCATTTCTAAAATAAATTATCGTATAATAATTAACATGTATGTAGCTGTGCACATTGAATAGAGAAACAAGAACTTTTTCGACACTAGGATACTTTAAAAATAGGTTCTCAAATGATAAGTGAAGGTAAACAATTGATCTTTCATTATGCCAAAATGTTTTTATCGAGGCCTTTGCTGTCATTTTATAGATAAAAAAAATTACTTCAGAACTCAATGTCCTTGTTCATTATAATAAAAAGATTCTTTCTTTCTTTTACCGATAGCAATACATTTGAGTTGCAAGCAAATACTAATAACGGAAATAAAGAATCAACATTGTTAGTAAGGAAAAATATAATTTGATTAGAATGGAGCTTAACGAACAAATTGTAGAGCAGCTACATTCAGTTAGTAGTTTAAAACAAATTCAGTTATATTAATGTCCTACTTTCTATGTAATCAAAACATGGTCGTCAGCAGGAAAAAAAACTTATCAACGCATGCTATATTTCTTAGGGATTAGATTCAGGTTGTAGTGTGATACTTTTCGTATACTTCTCTCATACGACAGGATAATAGAAGATATTTTTTCTTAATATGACATCAATAATAATTAACAAGGTGGCAATGTGAAACTTTATCTTTTAAATCTACAGTTTTGTTATGATAAAAAATTTACCTGTTTGTCCAAATATCCACTCTTTTTAAATGATGCAATAACATGCAATGTATTATTGGTGAGAAGTAAGCCAAAATCCGTAAAAGCAAGATTTAAAGTAAAACATTTCTTGGCCGCCGTAAATTTGGATCTCTAGAAAACTTCCATCAGACAAAAGCGTAACTGATTAGTTATTTTACCTGATAAATATAAATATAACGAAGCCATATGAGAATAAACCAAATAGTAAACATAGTAAGGCAACGAGACCAGTTCCATAGTGCCATACGGCTGGTACTGATGCACTTACATTGGCACATTCAGAATATTCAATATTCATTGAACAGATCAACTGAGAAAAAATAAGCTTTATAACCTGAAGAATAACATTTTAAAATAAACGACAACGGTGTCTCTTGTGTATATATTCTCATTTACAAAAGAAAAACTAACACTACTAACATTCTGCGAAGAAAGATGCTAGTATTTGCATTCTTTCGAATGTCACAGAGAAACGCTCGTGAAAAAGAAAATTCTTTTCTATTTTGCTGTTCAATAGAGAAAAATAAACCTAAAAAAGAACCAGAAGTAGTGAACACTTGTTTCTCTTCTCTTCCTTGCAGTACGTATTAGAGAGAAAACAAATCATATTAGTTTTTCTATCTATCATACGTTTAGCAAAACGAAAACACGCATACTACTTAAATCTTTACTCTAAATTTGGTATATCATGCTAAGAATATTAACAGAGAATCGAGCAGCATCTGCAAGTTTCTGTGAAATTAATCATTCAATGTGATAGTGAAAATCTAGGCAATATCTATGCACGATTTCACAGGATAATTAATTCCCGAATATAATTTATATGTGACAACGCAAAGTAAAATCAGAGATCTAAAGTTGACAATATTAAAAAAATGCTTGAAATTATACCTGAACTTGTGTGATAGATTCTATCAATTTGAACGACAGAAGGGAGAGAGAGTAAAGTTGAGCTTACATCACGCTATGTTAACTGATACATCAATATTAGTGAAAAGCTACTGATATGGTCATAGTTTTCGTTTGTTTTTGGTTAGCGGGCCAATATTTGAAAGAGAAAGTCTCCCAAAACTAGAGAGAAACAGTTTTGCATAATTTGTTTTCAAGCAAAAATAGAGTATTAGCTAGAATTTATAAGGCTTTCTTATTCAATTAAGAAAATATTTTTTTGATGCGTGTAAATAAATATGTGAAAAAAAGGATTAAGGAGAAAAAATTTGTTTTTCTAGTCGTAACTTTTTACATTCATAGCTTCTAATTTCAAAGTTAATGCTCTTGGAAAAATTATTTCATGGTGTGCCTATTGCTCATCATCGCTATCGTCATAATTGTTTTGAATGTAGATTTTGATATTGCGAGCTTTTGCTCTTCCTGGATGCATGAAAAAGCTTTGAATAATATCATCTAAATGAAAATAGGTCAATGTAAAAGAGAAAATAAATTGGTGTAAAGGAGAAACTAGATGATTGCCTTTGGTAGGCTTTATTCAGTCTACAAAGTCGCGAAGAAAATTTTCCAGGGAGAAAGCTATAACGAAAACAAATTTGAGCGGGAGAAAATCCACCCGCTCATCGTAAACTAGGGATATGATTTGTCTATTGAAAAAATTGAAAAAGAAAACAAAATAAAAAACTTGTCACAACATTTTTATATGTTGTTGTCAATCAAGAATAGGAAGAAAAACAAGGAAGAAGATAAAACTTTTGACTCAGCACAGATTTGTGGATACAATCGTCTCAGCAGTGTTGCCTGTCTTCAACATTTCCCCAATTTATTCTAGTTGTGTCAAATCAGTATAATCTAATAAACTTTCAAGTACTATTCCGCAGAACTACACATATCTAAAGCGACTAGGACAGGCGTCGAGAACAATTCGAACTCGTTAGCATACATTTTTCTATTACTTTTCTGATCTGATTTAGTTTTTAGAGAAAAAGAAAAAAAACTGTTAAATTTCTCAAATGTCTAAATTTCAAATGGCTTGAACTTTCGTACTAATATGAAAATTCAGGCTTGCAGTGGCGTAACCAGAGAGAGGCCCAGTTATACTATTCTCGCTTTGAAGTTACCAAGCTTGCAAATAAATCTTGTCGAATTATCTTTATCATATTGTGCTTATATGTTTGAATTCATTGGCCACTCATCAAGACTACTCTAGTTTGTGAATATAGTCTTTTAACTTGGTCCCGATGTTGCGGTTGAGAGTTTATTGATATGAATCTTCACAATTATAAATTGGTGGGCGCCTGCAAATGATCAGGCATAATCTAGGAGTTCCAACTCTCTTAAATTTCTGGTTAAGCCGCTAGGAGCTTGTGAAGAGAATTTTTCTTTATATTAATTTATTTTGTCTTTGAAATTTAACCATGTAGATAGTTATAGAACTCCTTTCTTCATGAATATGCTTATGAATACATTCATATGAACAATGTCATAGTGTACTCACAAGTAATAGTTCATAATTAAAATATGCGGGAAAAAATGGAATTTTTCTATTGTGGTAAATCTATGCTTAAATCACCTACCTGTCTTAGTTCTGAATTTATACATATAATATCCCATCAACACAGGCAATTAGCTGTTATGATGAAACTCAACGACTTCAATTAACATATGTCAGTACTCTTGTACGTGAAATTGTAATAGGTGGGAGATGTCAAGTCTCGATCGACTATTTTATTACTAATAAGCCACATCGACACCCTCAAAAAAGAAGTACATTTCTTGGTTCATACTTAATACGCGTTAATAATATTCACAATTTGCTATTGTCTGGGTTCTGCATTCTGTTAAGATTCATGTTTCTCAAAGGTTTGCTTAAAATCTTTACATTACAAGTAGTTTGTCTGCAATCCTTTTAAATAATATCCATTATGGATACGATACTTGAAACAATATGAAGTATCAACAATGAATTTTTATGGGAAGACTACTTCATTAATACATTTATATGGCTTATATGCCGTGTTGTTATTGTTTTATAATTAGAATATTTTTTCGACTTCAAATTACGTATAACAATAAGCCAGTATAAGATTTCAGTAGGCTTAGGAAAATCATCTGTTATTAAAAGCCCATTTAATATGCTTACGTATTCTTTGTGCTGTATTCGTCGTATTTCTTTACCAACTACCTGGAAATGGAGCCCTAACACTATTACTTAGTGTTGTATCAAATTGATGACGAATTCTTTAGATAAATGTGAAACAAACTCATTTAAGTACCTTGAACCGTTTTGGCCGGATGTTGGCATGTGACAACATTTTTCCTTATAGGGGATTACAGTATTGTACGAATAGCCAGTCAGAAAGGCTTATAATGATGTCTAAAAGGATATCTGTTACAATACCAAAATGTAGAGATGAAAATATGATTAGAATAAAAAGTAATAGTTGACCAAGAAATAGGCGGCTAAAGGTACAAGGAAATGATTTATATAGAAGGCTGAGATAGTCAATTTTTATGTACTCAAAAATTGCGTAGATTCTAGATTCGGTCAGTGTGTCTGTCTGTTAACGCGATAACTTTTGAAAGCCTCATCCAATTGTCATGAAATTTTGTACAGAGAATCATCTCATCAATATCTCAGTCGAGTTCGAAGATGAAAGGTAATCCGTTAAGAAATGACTGAGTTATCGAAAAAGTTGTCAGTATTGACCAGACCATCCCTGCGGGGAGGGGGGGGGGGGNGGGGGGGGTACAGGGATTTTTTCAAAAAAACTTTTTTTCAGAATTATTCACAACATATATAAATCGACTCAGTTTTTAACGCTGATTCCGCATCTGATATTAGTTTTGAACCAAATTATAGCTATCTAACAAAACATCGCCTGAAAAGGTCTCAAAATGCACAAAAACTGCATCCAGAAAGCAAATTGCCTAGATATGTCTCTGATGACCAGTAGTTTTCCAAATGACTAGTTTTGTAGCTAGGCGAAAAGACTATCGAAAAGTAAAAACTCAAACTCGATAGCCATTAATACCGGTGATCTACTAGGAAAATACTGATGCCTGTATCTACCATATATCTCTTATAGATTCATGAGGTTGCTTACGATCGTAATCCCGCTAGATACAAACGCAAATCCATTCAAAAATAACTCTTCTTACCCAATTTTCCAAGCTAAGCGCGAATCTGAACTCAATTTCTGTGATTTATAAACATATTATATCGCTCTGAGAGGAAACTCAGTGTGGTCCATGCTAACTTAGCACGCCTGCATTTTTGCTTTGAAATTTAGTGACAAGGAATGTATCTTGATGAGATATATGTCTTATAGAATAAATGCGAAAACCTCGGATTTAAATCCTAGTGTTATGTGTACTTCAAAAAGCGAAAAGATATATTCACTTTGTTTTTTTATTTTTTTAGATAGTTTGATCAAAATCGATCTGTCGTCAATTAGTTTTACTTTTTCAAGTACGCATAACACTGGGATTTAAATCCAATATTTTCGCATTTATTTATTCATATAAATATAAATATGATAACTCCTTTTCAACGTAGTAATTCTATGTAATACAAGCGCTAGACAGTTCAAGGACGGCTTTTTATCAAAAATGTCTTTTAATCAATCGTTCAGTACTTCTCACACGATAGTAAAATAATCTAAAGTGTAAAAATAATTTGACAGCAGTATAATTCATCAAAAAAGAATCGCGCTCTCTCAGATTATCTCAAGCATGACAGTTTGCGTGTTCTATTAACTGATTCGTAGCATTTATTTTTTCTACGAAGTAATCGAAATAAAACAATATACCGACTAAAAATACGCAAAAAAACAACCATATTAAAACGCTCTATTATGAATCCTTGGTTGATTTCAGGAAATATTTCTATTTCTTTTTCAAAATAATTAGTCATGTAGAAACTCGCCCCATTGGTGTTGATGAACCTAAAGATCAAGGTTTTCAATAAACTACTTGTACTTGTTTTTTTCATGCTTAAGCTAGTAAATATCTGATAAAATATATAATAGTTAAAAAAATAAATATCTTCTCTATGATTATTTTCCCATGCAATCGGTTACATACGTTTCATTGAATTTCCGTTAAAGATTACAATTGAATTTTTAATGAGGGACTTATTGCAATTTTTATTTTATCTGTGTCTCATTACATATTAACGTCAGCATCTCGTTTGGATGAATATATTCATTGAGATAAAATAAAGTCTATCTCTTATTAATTTACACCTACGACGTATAGTTCTCAATTGGAAGTCTAAGTATAATATGGCAAGAGCTTTTCATTATGTATTACAAAAGATTGAAATTTGTGCTTCGTTGCAAAAGAATTGAAAACTTAATCGAAACAATAATGACGAGTCTATAATTTTATTAAGAGCTGCTGTAACAACAAAAACAAGTATCTTTCTTTTCACGAAATCACACGATGAACAAAGTTATATAAAAATAAATTCTAATTTTATTCTCCATTTCTTATTCATCTTTTATATAATTTAATTTTAAATCTGTTAACTACTCATTGTTTATAGCAATCGAATACAAATTTTTGTCCTACGCCGTTCATCTCGTTGGAAGCAACCGGTTGTATAAACCACAAGGAAAAGATTCTACTATTGATCAGAAAATTGCTCGTACTTGTTTACTAGGCACTACATATGATATATTATCAATAAATTCTCATAATTCAGGAGCAAAGAACATTTGCCGGTTTGAGAGTACTTAATTCAAGATTTTGTTTTATATTATCTTCTTCGTGTCTATTAAAAAGTAAAAGATCAATTAATTATCGTAGTAGTGAATCTTCAGTTTCTCTAGAAAATAGTAGCGCATTGATTAATATTGTTTCATGTAATCGAATAAGATGGTTCGAGAACATAATTTGACATAGACGAAAACAAAAACCTACAATAACTTGAAAGAACAGTTTCTGTTTGATTCCATTCAGAAATGTTCAAAAAAATGTAGTGAAAAAAAATCTTTTTTTACTAAATTACTTCTAACGACAATTTTTAATCAACAGTAGCCAATGAAAAAATTTTCAACGAGGAAGATTAAAATCTTTCATTTACATTTTTCAATCGTATATTAGACACAGTTTTAGCTCGAATTTTGAATAAGTCAATACTAATTCTTAATGTGTTTAATTTAAACATAGACAAAACCAAAGTTGACTTTTTTATGTCTATTATTGTCTCAACTTAATTTAAGAATAAGAGAAGTAGTTTATCATCAAAAAGAATTTTTTTTTATGTATATAACGACGAAGTTTATTGATGACGAACGAAAGTACACAATTGATATAAAAATGAAGAAAAGCAGCAACGAAAAAGATATCTGAAAAGTTTCAATTGATACGAATGACTTGTGTATTTTTTTAAATGCTAAACTTATCATTCATATCCATGTCAATAAATCGATGATAAGGAAAAGGTCAGATGACAAGTCTATAATATATTATTATTTTGAACTTGCATCGTCATAAAAGGTCATTATCATCAATTTAGGAACAGATATGAAAAGAAAATTTTGATTTAAAAAGCTCCTAAAGCCTAAGTAAAAAATGAAAAACTTTTAGAAATTGATTGAACCAGCAGCATTAAAATCGGTCTTCGTGGAAAATGTTTGTAACATTTGTACGAATTCATTGGCTGATGGTAAACGACCTGTTTCAATCTTGGACCATAGTGGAACATCATTAACTGATATTTCAAAGGCACCCGTTGAGATCAAATATGATTCAATTGAATTCGAAAAGAAGAACACCATTAAGCATGCATACATTTTGTTTTGTAGTGCCCACGAATAAACTGCTGGAGTTGGAATATTTAAAAGAACAAAAGGGTTTTGGCCGAACAGAAGACAAACAAGTAAAGCCATTTTAACCATAGATAAAATACGAGCCATTAAAGCTTTGAAAGGTGGTGGTGGATAATTCTCACCAACAACATCCATATTTGGGTAGTGTGTTCGAACAAGTTGAGCAAATTGTTCAAACACATTTCGGTACCTGAAAATAAAACGGGAAAACTACTTTATTTTCTAGATTATAAATGAAGAACGTTTCTATACCCTCAGCTATGGCAAAATAAAAATTTAATTGTTGGTACGCCTTGTGTTTTAATTTTAGGTGGTGGTGGCATATGCAGATTATCGTCTGAATCACTATTAAATGATGATGATGAAACAGAGTCACTGTTCTTCGTTTCAGCTGATGCTGAATTAAAATATGATCTGGTTAAATCATAGCATGTTGATAAAAGAACAAGACTCAGACCGAGAAGAAGCTTCCGGTCGATCATGTTCGACAATACGGAAAATAAAACTAGTGCTCTATGATCTTAACAATATAATAAATATCAATAAATAAATGACATTGCAAAAAACAAATCATTCGATCATAAACCAATCAGTGTTTAAAAAGATTACATCAGAGAATGGTGTTGATCAACCAACGACATCTACAGGACGACGAGTATGAGATAAAAAAAACTTAAATATTGTTTGATTAATTGGAAACATGAGAGTTTTATTTTATTAAATAGGTTTCTGAAGAGTTTTCTTCTAAAAGGTCAGTGAATCAGAAATAATTCGAGAATTTTGATCTTAACCCTGACACGACCCCCTTAAGAACTACCACTTGTTGACCACCTGGGGTCCGTATGGACTCCATCGGGACAGAATTGACATAATGGAAGGAATCAGTATTATACTTTGTTGGTACTCTTTAGTCTATGATATAGACTCTATTAAATAAATAGCTGTTAGACAAGTAACCCAATTTCATTGGTTTTTTCACAAATTTTGTAAAATTTTTCTTTTCCTCAGAGTTTTTAAAAATATTTTACAGTACTTATAGTGCGTGATCTGATGATCATCTTGGAGTGAGAATATGACAATAGTCTCTAGCAGCAGGTGCATCAACAATCACATTCACGTTGAAACGCGCTCCACAGATATATTCTCACTAAAACTGACTGCATATTGAAAAAAAAAACATTTCTAACTGTACGATAATACGTCATCGTATCCGCCTTTGGTTCGAAATCTAAATGTCTATTGACCTCGAATGTTCTCAAATTAGACTTAACTTGTGTCAGATTTATCATCAAAATCGTTGTTAATTTCTATACCAGTCTTTGGCCCTTCAGAACTACCTTGTAAACTCTTTCCGTAATTCGAGCTCGTCCGTAAGATTGTTTCAAGCATGGCATGGGTTTTCATTTTCATTTTAGGATTCTCCACGTGTTTGAGTCTGGGCGTTGACTGATTTCTAATAAAACCGTTTATTATTGTGAAAATATGAATGCTGAAATAAGGTGCATGCAATAAAGTAACGCGTTATTCACTACGACAGTTTAGATAGCAGTTAGAGAATGGAATGCAAATTGAGTAACATATAATGTATTATCAAAGACGATGCACAAATATTTATTTAATCAACACGATGCTCGAGAAAGAAGCGGAGCTCTTTCGAAAATATGCTAAGATGAAAAATAAAATGTTCTTACTTGGTCTATTCGCTATACAGCTGATTCGAACGTTTTAAAATAGTTTACAAGAAACGAAAGTAGAGACATGGAAAGTAAAATCAGAAAAGTTAGAACCAAAAAGTAAGCAAAAATCAGTGTATTTATTTGGTGTCTAGGAGAACCCCAGGTAGTCGACAAGCGTTGATGTATACTTCAAGATAGTATATCTCATAAACAACTACGAACAACAATGAACTGCTGATGCTGCTGACATAGTCTACTACTCTTCACTAGAGCATATCTAGAATCTAGTGATTTGATAAGAGGTGGTGTGAGTGCAGCATAAACAAGAAGTTCACTGGGGTCCGCGCGGACCCCAGGTGGGCGTGTCAGGGTTAATGGCTGTGTGACATCAATAGATGAGTGAAATCTGTACTGGAAAGCTTGTGTTGAGTGGTTCATTTTTTTGTTATCGAAAGATTGAAAAGTGCAATTTGCTAAAATCCAATAGCAGTAATTGTTAATTATAATATTTTTTTAATTATGTTATTTCAAGTATTGCTTAAACTAGAAAATTTGACTTTGTCATTTGTTAATTTCAAAAAAAGTATGTCGTTCAATTAACTAATCGAACTATGCATTCAAGAATGAACTGTAACTATATTTTATTCTTGTTTTAAAGTATTATAAATTCTCGGACGCAATACATTCACGTCATTTCTATTGATAGTTTATCTTGAAATTGCTGTTTTACGAGATCGAAAAGTTTCTAGTGTTGCTCTTCAAAACAGAAAAAGTGATCAAAAGCAATGATTAAATGTCGATAAAAATAAAATCTCATTTAATCAATTCTATATTTACTTGGATATTCAACTTTGTAGATAGAAGAATTTTAGCATAATTATATTGTTCATATAGAATAACATACTTTCATTATGTCAATACGAATAAATCTTATTTTCTTTCTTCATATTAGTTTTTTTTTCTGTATGAAAGAATTTAGAAGTTTATTAACAACTTCTAGAATTTCTTTTTTCAAGCTCATTTGCTAAAGAACGCAAAAGAATATTTTTTTATAAAACTAACGACAACAAAAAAAAATGACATACTAATTATTCTTGAATGTGCTTGGCACCTAGTTGATTCCTTTTTTTCTTTGCATTGATTGCTAGTGCTTCGGTCATCTCGAAATTTAATAGAATGACAGAAATAGGCATACGGTTTTCTATTACTGATGCGCCATTGCAAGTTGCAACAAAGACAAGTATACCCCGGAGAAGAAGAAGCCCAATAGGGGCTGCATCTTCTAATTTATTCAATCATCGCCAACGAAACCATCGCATGCAGTACACTGCTCTGTTGCCGATCATTTCTTTTACACCCTTCTCTGATTTCAAACAAGATTTTATTCGCATGGCAGCTAGTAAAAAATCGGCAAAACAAACTACGACGATACCGACGGTTACATCTCCGATGTTTACGGAATATCGTCTTAAAGTTCCACCATCTGATATGCCACATCATAAACCACGCATAATGTCATCGTATCGTACAAGTATTTCAAATATGCCTAAATCATCTCTCAGTTATCCAACAACAATTCCTCGGCCAATAACGCCACCCTATCGCCCCAATTATTATTTCCATCAACAACAGCAAGGTGAACGTTTATTATATGTTCTCAAAACAGCAGCAGTTTCTCGTCGAGCTGCATCAGCTCGCATATCGAATAGTAGCAACAGTAATAGTACTATGAATCCATTACCATTACATCAGCAGCCACATTTTTTAACATCACCACTTTTACCACGGCCACATCCACAATACGGTCATTTTCTTGCATATCTTAGACGACAATCATTAGCACGTCTACGTCGTAAACAAGAACAAGAAGCAGGAAATACAGATAGTATTGAAACAACAGTAAAATTTAATTCAAATAAATCATCACTACAGTCATTGCAATCAACATCAAATGTATCTATTGGAACATCAACACCAGAAATAACATCCGTGCCAACCATGTCTCTAGCATCGAGACGACGAACACGACCAACATCATCGTATCATCAGCAACAACGACGTCCATCATCGTCAATACAAACAAATTATCGTTTAACTTTCAATCAATCACCACCTCCGAGACGACCACCACCATCCACGCCTTCAATACAAACTCCAAGAAACAATTCATCAGCTGATCAATCATTATTGATATCACCAAAATCAGTTGTTCTCACACCAACAAATTCAGTTATTGATGAAACAACAAAATTACCATCAATAAAAGCTCCGTATGAATTAGAATTAAGTGGTGATATGCTTAATTATTGTTACGTTAGCGATAGTGGAGTTAAATATCAAGGACAATTACTTTGTACATCTGTTTAAATAAGAATTTTTTTTTAAATATTTGGTTACTATCTTTTACAAAAAAGAAAAAGAATTTATTTAAATATTTTCGAAAAAACAGACGTTTTTGATGATGAACGTTTCGTATTTGATATTGTCGTTGGCGGAACAGTATTTGCTGTCGTTGGTGAACCTGCTTTAGTTGTAGGTGAAAGTAACGAATTCATTGATGTTTGTGAATCCGGTTTAATTAGTTTTGTTGTTTTTTGTATAAAACTTGTTGGCATCGGAGGTGGCACAGGAATACTGATTGCCGATAATACAGATCTTTCTGTGTCGTTCGAGATTGTAAAAGGAATCGATGAACTCGACGATGATGACGATGATGGCGAAGGAAAAGTTGCAATCGAATTTATCGGTATTGTTGTTGGTGGTTCTTCATCAATAGAATTCGAAGCAACAACACGTTCACGTTCTTTTCGTACTTCACGAACAGTTCGATGAAATAGTTGTTGAACATAATCATAATCATCAGCTGCTGTTGTTTCACAAAAAGCACAACTATATTTGGCTGCTATTGCTTCACCGTCACATTTTGGAATCACTCTAAATAAATGTATAAAATATTTTCTTGTTCATCAAAGCAATAATATTGAAATATTCTTTTCTGTTTTGTCATTATTTACCTTACTCGTTCTAAATCAAGTTTATTTCCAAGCAACATAAGAACAAGCTCATTTGTTGATACAGTTAAACTTTTCGAATAACTTGTTATTGCATCTAGATAAGCCAATGCCATTTCAAAGCTATCTTGTTGTGTGATACTATATGTTATTAGTACTGCATCAGCCCATTTTAAATAATATGGCAAACGTTTATGATCCTAAAATTGTAAAAAACAAATGAACTTTACAGTTTTCTTTCGCTGATTGTCTTTCACTACTTTTCCATAGGTATCCATGATCTTGACCAATACTTCTTGTTGATCAACAACGTCCGGTTTCCAATAGGTATCTTCTATAATAACAAACAAAGTTCTATTCTGTTTTGGTTTTTCGAAAAAATCAAAAAACTAACCAAGAAATGGATCGTATTCACAAATGAAGCGTTTTGTTAAATATTTAACAACTAATGCTGATTTACCAACACTTTGTTTTCCAAGTAGAACAACATTAACTTCTTCTTTTGGTAGACTAGCAGTTGACTGATGAGTTTTAATTGAACTGTTGACTGGTTTATAGCGGCTCATGTTTTACTAAAATACGTACATACATATAGCTATTAACAATTGACTCCACAATTCTGTTCTTTTGGTCAGGATTTATTGATAAATAGATATCTACATATAATCACCTTCTGTATCAATAACATTAACGACGAACAAAAGAGCGAAAGAATGTAGTAGTAGTCTGGTATGTTCCTTTTTCTAATAATACGACTATTGTACATATAGCAAAAGTCAGACTGCAGAGAGAGGAAAATAGTGCGCACACAACATAAAACAAAAACGATGTAGAGAAAAGGCGGTGTCGCTGTACACGCAGTGGAAACATCTTCCTAATACAGATGTTTAGTATAGATTGACGAGCAGAAAAAAAGTCGATCATTAAGAACAGAAGAAAATCTACGGAACATTTTGCTTACATAGAAAAGCATGACACATACGGCATAATCGATTGTAGAAGAACCTTGCTCAATCAATCTTATGAATTTAGCTAATACTTTTATTCTAGCGTAATCTATCTAGACCAGAAACAAAAATACATATAGTTGAGTTATTCCAAAAGAAAAATAGATGCTACGTATATAATTACTTTTAGTCGATTTCTATTCTCTAAAGAACGACGAAACATATAATAGACATTTCTTTTTTGTACGATAGATCTTAGACCGTTGCGCATTAGTAATTAAAATAGCTTATCTTCAAGTATGTGTGTTTGTATTTCATCTCTAGAGAATATCATGACGTCAATACGGTGAATGAGTTGAACGAACTTGAATATTCATATCAATGGCAAGGACATAGCGAAGGAATTATATTTTTCGAAATTTCCTACAATTGAAAGTTCTTCTAGATGAAATTATGATAATGTGTTTGAAAATTAGTAAAGATTTTTTTCATCATTGATAAATATCAATATCCTATATTCATAGGTTAGCAAGGGAATCAGTTTCATCTCATATAAACTTCATGCTGACCTTCACATGCATTAAATTTGACGTTAAACTATTGTCTTATGCTCTTAAAGGAGGCCACGATAATGCTCACAAAGCAAAGCATTAAACGTTAACGTTCTTTTAGAAACCTATTCGATGCAAGAATTGTTTTTGATAATTTTCATAGCACATCCTAGATGATTTTTCCTTTTCGAACATATGAAAAGAAAGAGATTAGACAATTTGGAATATCCTTAAAAAAAAGACAACTAAATTTTCATCTGCGTACTGTCACATGAAATTCTTATCTAAATGGTTTATCGAATTAGTTTAACTAACTGACCTTTTTGGCGTCATCATATTCTCGGAAGACTGTATATCGTATCTAGTCAATCAGCAAAAGATTATTCATGACCCAGAATAAATATGACGAAGAAATGTCGATCATATCTTTTGTCATTCTTCTTTCGACGAAGAAACTTGACTGAAAGTAACGATTTATCTACGTTCCCTGAAACTTACAGTTTATTCCTAATTTCAATGCATTCACTTGCTGTACAAAAAAAAGCATCAATTGAAAGAACGTTATGCATCTTGCTTTGCATGCAATATCCCGTAGAAAAAAAAATGAAATAGTTATTTATTAATTGTACAATTCTTGGCAAAATCGTAGTCCCAACATGGATACCCATAGACCCTGTTATCCATTGGATAGACGTTTTTAAAATAATCATATTGAATCCATGCTGAACGACAATCGCATTTGAATAAAGTATTAGTTGGATTAATATCAAGTAATGACGATGGATTTGATTCCAGAAAAGGTTGAAAAATATCTTCATCTAAATAGGTTATACTTGTATTATAGAAACGTATGAATACAAAACGATTTCGAAAACGACTCAACGATGTTAATTCAAAACTAGTCGACTCTATCATTTCTCCACCCAGATATAATTCTAACATATTTGATACACCATTATTTAGTATCGATCGATTTCGTAGAGCAAACGCATATTTGTTTATTCTTGATAGTGTAGGCGAAAATATGCGTAAAAATTGTAAATTTGGTAGATTGTAGAAGGCATAATTGCCAATGCTTTCAATTGGTTGATATTTGTCTGAATATTCAAGACCGAAAAATATATTAGTTAAATGTTTATGATTGAATGCATAATTTGGAATAAATTTTAAACGATCATTATGCATACTGAGGCGAGCTAAATTTTGGAATTCTTTTATTATTGAGAATATTGTTTCAGCATCAGATAAATTTGTATTTAAAGTTTCAAATAATTCAACATGATTTTTAAAATAAGAAAATGCATTTTTATCTATTGTTGCCAATTGAAAATTGTCTTGAAACATTAAACTTTTGAATGTTATATTAATAAAAACATTTTCAGGTAATTCTTTCACCGTTGTATTGTATAAATAGAAACTATCGAAATCAGATACGTTAGCAGTTTTATTGGATATTAAACTATTAAATGAACTAAGTGTTAAAAATACTAATTGTAAGTCAAATGACGAATTATGTATATGTTCACATGCAATTGATTTTCGTTGTATAATATTTGCTTCAGGATTGGGATTATTAAATAATATATTAGTATGAAATGGTATTGATGATTTACATGAACATGGCTTGAGCACAAAATCAGGTGGACATTGACTATTGACTAAATGAATAAATTCGTTGAAAAAGAAAATGATGATAAATAAATTAGCGACTTTATCGAACATGATTTACTGATGAATAAATGTTGAATGAAAGAAGATGATTATTAAAAGTAAAGGTCAAAATAAAGCCTGACGTAGTTCGTTTGGTTTGTCACAGTGAAAGAGAAACCAATAAACGATCTTGACATTATAATAGTTCGTGTGATTAATTTAGAAATAAAAATAATACGTTTTTCTTTTTTTTTTAAACGGATCAAATGTCAAGTATAGATTTTAATGTGAACTTTGCTTGTTTATGTAGATTTTCTATATTGTACATAGGGATGTACAGAGACTGACATTTCTCTTACAAAGATGAGGCTTCTTCGCTTGCAAGAACCCCCAAGACTACGAGATTTTTACTAAGAACTGTTCAGCTTGAGTACCTTTAGCTATTAATAAAACCGGACAGAGCAAACAAAAAAAAAGGTCGAGTCTCGGCCAGTCTCGATCGCAAAATCGAAAAAAATAAAATTATGACTGAGACTGGCCGAGACTCGACCTTTTTTCTCTTGTTTGATCTGTTTGGTTGTATGAATAGCTAAAGGTACTCAAGCTGAACAACTCTTAATAAAAACCTCGTAAAGTCTCGGGGGTTCTTGCAAGCGAAAAAATCTCATCTTTGTAAGAGAAATGTCAGTCTCGGTACATCCCTAATTGTACATTCATTATTAATTAATCCTAATCATTTTGAACTATATCAAAGATCCATTGCAATATCAATTTTTGTACGACTTCAAAATTGTAGATAGTATTTTATATTAGAACGTCCTTGATGATGTTACGTGTTCTAAGTAGTAATAAAAGAATTGTTTTACATGACTCTCTATATGACTTTAAAGATCAATAAACTTCATTTGTTGCCACTGTTCATAGATAACTCGATAACAATAAAAGAATTATTTGGTATCGTATCGCGGATACGTATAATTGATGCAGACACACTCATAGAGATGTTCGCCTATTTTCAACTACCACTCTGGCTTGTTCGATAATAAGAAAATTTGAATAAAAACAAATAAGTCCATTTTTTATTCAAATACTCTCAAGTTTTGCTAATGGGCGACATTTATTTTTTCATAATGACATAACAAACAAATACAATCGATAAGAATGTCTACATGTAGTAAATCAACATTATGAAAAAATAAAATCACGGTATTTTGAAATGAATCATCAACGACAAAAGACATTGTTAATCAAGTTAATGCAATGACCATGATATTCAATTCATGAAAGTGTTCACTTTCATCAGTGAAACCAGAAATTTAATATCTACTTCATTATTTAAATGGAAGTTTTTAAATCTCTGGAAACATACCAACTTCATTAAACGTGATATGTTAAAAAATTAATGGACTTTGTTCATTTTTTTATATTACTAAGTTCGAAGCAATAAAACTAGTTTAAGAGCAAGGTCTCTTAAAACAATAAGTTTCTCTATATGAAAGTCTTGTCGACATGGGTATTTTTTTATACGTATATATTGACTTTTCATCTCTCTACATTCGGAAAGGAAAACTATGAGGTGTTAACCATCTATCTAAAGATTAAAACGAACCAGTACTCAGATCATCAAGTATCATTTAAAAAATCAGTAGGATTCCTATGAATCATACTTCAATATTCACATCGTTTTCGATTATTCTAAAAATGAGTAAAAATCAGTGTAGACAACATATACCTATGAAATCAATTTTTTTCTTCTTCGTAAATGTCTGAATTACCGACGTAATTAGTAAATCGCTATGATTAAGAATCATGACGATTTAAAAGTATATCATTGTTTTAAATACTTGAAACAGATCGTTCATTTTCCACGCCTTTTTAATACTCCAATTCGAGTATGTACGCATCAGATACTATTCTCATTATACTAAGCGGAAGTTCTCAACGAGTAAAATCCATTAATAGAAACTTGCATTCGATTAAGTTATTTGCGACTTAGTTTAGCTTTAAAATGATTACATCTTACATAGAATAGAGTCATGTGTATTATCAGTATATTTATTATCGAGTCTTTTTTTCTCAACAGAGTTACAAAATATTTCAAGTATCGAAAGAAAAGAAAATCATAAATCAATCGATATTTACTATGAGAGAAAAAAGAAGGAGAAAAAAAGAGTGAATCTTACTTATTATTCATCGAAACGAACATTTTCTTTTTCCTCTTGAAATTCTAGCGATAGTGAGTTTCCTATATAAGTATATTTGCAACTTCCTCTGACGTATTTACTTATTGAATAATATACATTGAATGTAAAAATCAATATTTTTCTTTTCATTTCTCTATTGATAGCATTGTCAGAATCGCAAGTTTTAGACAAATGATTTATTTAGACAGCACATACTCTCGTTAAGTATATACATATACAATAAAGAACAACTTCTCAATAATTTATTATATCAACATTATCATCCAACTAAACGAACATAGTATCATTTATAATTTACTGATTTTTAAAAAGTAACGGAAAATGAAACACTTCAAGTATCCGTTATATATTTAAAAGAGAAAAGGAAATCTAGTTTGTATAGAAGTAGTAACATTTCTTCTGGTTATGTATCTTGGTGAGTAGAATGTTTTTCTTTTATTTCGGATTTATAACAGGCAGGGAAATTCTTGTTTGTCGAATGGTAAACAGTAGTTGTTATTTTTTTTTGTCTTAGAAAAACAAAACATTGGAAATAATCGTGATATTATTCGATTTGTTGAAGGTATTCGCATGTTATTCTATCACTACGCAAGTCATTCTTTAGCAATAGTGCCTCCATACAAGTGATTAGTTAGAATCACGAGGTACATAGATCGACAATTTCTATTCGGTGTATTAACACATGATTGTATAAGATTGGACTCTTTTTCTTGTTTATGCTTTTCATAATCGTAATTTGTTTTGTTTATCGATATGAATCGTATGTATATTACTTACCGCTTGACAAGGATGTATCATAACAAATTTTCTGACAGCAAATGTCGATCGTTGACACTAAGTGATTTGATGATTTTTCTTCTTCTTCTTAACTATCTATAATCAAATGTGTTTCTAGATTTAAATTCTTTCCTTTAGCAGACTGCAAGCGCAATGTTCTACATCTATATTTATATAGTGTGAGTGTTAGCAAGTTGTAAATACTTTGAAAGGTGAAAAGCATATAATATATATTTGTGTACGTGTACCACAATAGTAACAGCTTTAATCAGGTTGGTAAACGCATGGAATAGTGAGTTGTATAAATAGTTCAGATTATTTTTCATACACACGTACTATCATCATCGCAGTTATTTTTAAAAATTATTTTCTTTATATAAAAATCGCAGAAACAGCAAACGAATCACGACGTCAATGGATTGTTTTCAATAGTGAATCAATATTTAAACGCATGATGTAATTCCAATACAAATTAATTTTAAAAATCCATGTGTAATTATTCAAACAAAAAAAAACACTTAGCGTTAAGACGTCACTAATAGCCATACAAAAGCTTTCTTTTCTTTTCATCTTGATATGTATGATATACTTCATCGTTTAGTCATTATTTATCGATCAAGTAAATAATATTAGGAGTGAAATATATATTTGATTTAATCAGATCCATATGAGTAGTTAAAAATATTTCATTATCCTATAACTGAAAGCTTTATAACAAAAACCAAGAAGATGACAGATCTGCATAAATCAGTAGTTATGTGGATGTAGATTTTTTTCTTTTTATACAGATCGTAACTATAATTATCAATCCTATAGAGACCAGCATGAGTTACCTTGAAGATTCATTTGTAAAAGATTAGAATAGCTAAGCCAAATATCTACTAAGAATTTACTTTACGATATGAACAAGAGTCAAATAGTCATGAGAAAAAAATAAAAGAAACCGATATTCAATAAAGCATTTTTTTTTGCTTTATTTAGTCGCGTTCTTTTCTCTATTTGTCTGATAGAGTGTATCGTATAAGTGGTCTTCTATGTTACAGCAAGAATTAATAATGCAGCAACAAATGCAGGTAGCTCACCTTTGCGTCTTTTTCTTCTTCCCTATTTTATTTTTTTCCTAGAGAGAAAGTCCTATTAACTTAACAAGAAAACCCATGACTGACCATTTACTTCAAAATAAATCTATTTCATGGGTTGGTGCATAAACATACGTCTCTACACACATGTGGTTTCGTTCGCATAACCTAGTTTGTTGTGGCACGAAATTAAAAGTTTCGTCTATCACAACGATATCAGAGATAATTTCGTTTTGATAAGTTTCTATAATTGTTTATTACAGATGTTTACATAAAATTTAGTTATTTTCATGGCAACGACTATCACTTTTGATTTATCGAATGATGACGAACGAAAATCAATTATTCAAACTCAGGTTGAACATCAATCAACATTACCTCCTCCAAGGAAAATTTTCAAAGGATTTCCAACAAAAATAATACAATCAATTGAAGCTGATCGACGACAACGAAGTTCGCCTATACCGCAATCACCATCAGATTTTATTATTATTACACCACCGTCCATTGAAATATCAACATATGACGATACTCCTTTAGATGATGATGCTGATAATAATAATAATAATAACAATAATAATAATAATAATCAAACAAAACTAACCGCAGCAATAACAGATCAAGCTAGTTTTCGTCCGTTAAGACTATCACGTCGACAACGATCACCATCTGAAGTACGTCTTAATTTAGATTCGAATGAAACTTTAGATGTTCGTGAACATTTAACTAATAGTCAATTGGAAGTATCGAAATCAAAATTTAAAGGCGAATTGCGAAGTTCGGATCCATCACTTCTTGATAGAAAACATTTAAAATCGAATCGCATAGATTTGTGTCGCAATGCTGTACTTGAACGTCGTTTTGCTCGTCGAATTCATTCAGCATATTCATCGTCAGCAACATTACGTTCGTTAACTGGACGTCGTTCAACACAAAATTTATTAACACGTAATCGTCGAAATGTATTTCATCTATCACGAAATTCAAAGTGGCATATTGTTCGTAGTCGTTTACACGATATTGCCATGATGAGTGAATCATATTCACGAATGCGATTAGTAGAACAGGATTTACGTTGGACAGAATTACGCGAAAGAATTCGTTCACAAGTATTAGACATGAGAGAAATGTCTCTATTACGACAACAAGACGATGGAGTTAAAGTTAAAAAAAAAGCCTATAAAACAAAATTCGATTTGAAAGCTATTCCACTGAATGAAGTTATACACGTAGAACGTGATGGTCGAGTCTATTCAATGAGTACACGTGATCTTGTTTTAGGTCGATTACTTTGTGATGAAGATATACAATTAGATACATTTGCTCAATTAGATGCTCGCCGGCAATTTCAAGTGCAGCAACATTTAGTAAAACAACAAGAGGGAAGGACGCGTTTGAAGAAAAATATTGCTTTTTCATTTTGCCTGTGTAATTTATCTTTTATTATGCTTATGTTTGCTGCAATGCTGATTTTTGCTACGAAAACGATATTGGAATTGATATTATGAGTGTTTATTTCTTAGATTTTGTTTTATTGATATATATATATATAGCTATATTCATCAGTTTCCCATTGTATTTCATAATTATCTGTGATGATTATCAGTGGAATTTTATACTATTTTCTTTTTTTTTATATAAATAATTGGTAGATACTTTAAAAATATATACAAGTACTTAAATGAAATCATAGAGAAGCTATTCTTAGATACTATATAATTGCTATACCGCTAATAATGCACGTCTTTATTACACACTTATTTCTTCTTTTAATGCCGAGCAAAACCGGACAAGGTCATAAATTTTTAAAATATTCTAACAAAGCATTTTATTGTATAAAAAGAAACCAATGTTACAGCATAAACCTATATTGAAGTTTTCTTTTTTTTGTATATATGTCAGATGTTGAAAAGAGAAGTGTAAACTTATAAATGTATAAGACGACTTCGAAGTACTCTTTCAACCTTGGACTTGTATTAAAATCATAAAATAACATTTTCTTTCATAAGAATTCAAGTTTTAATGTTCTTAGAAAATCATAAGTGAGTGACAAAATAATAATAATAATATTGAAGAAAAGAAAAAACGCAATAGAAGTTCTGCTTTCAATTAAATATTTCATCATTGCATTGTTTTCATCGTTTGTCCTTCACAATTGGATGTTATCAAGAGCTTACACCATGTATAGCACATGCTCTTTTCTTTTTTTTTATATTTATCGGTCTACTAATAACACGGATCCCTAAATTGCACAACAACAAGAACAATCTTTCTTTTTTCTTTGCTCTCCTCTTCTCTCTCTCTCTCTCTCTCTCTCTTCTTCTTCTTACTATTATATTGATTCCGTATTTTGCCGCTTTTTGTGTTCTCTCTTTTTTTTTATTCTCGCCATCATCACGATCGGCATCAGTATACAGAATAAATCATTCATTTCTTTGCGATTCTACACCCACTGTCTCCTCGTTTTCATTTCTATCGAATCAAGTCGTTTTTTCATATACGAACAGTGAAAAGCACCTGTCTGCACTTTTTGACAATCGATCAGCATCAATTGACATATTTACTGGATCAATGGTCTGAATTAGGTTGTGCTGCATTTTGCGAATGTGCGCATGAAAATTGTGTTGATTCATCACAGGACAGCACGAAAGAAAAAAAACGAACGAAAATTTGATGTCAACGACAACTGAAAATTATAATCACGACTACTGTAGTTTATCTTTCGCTCTTCTGTTTATCTACTGAAGATGCTCGTGTGTATGCATACTTGAAACATGGTAAGTGTTCGAATCGTTGTAGAATTATTTTATTAACTAACATCAATAGACGATTTATTTTATTTAGCGTATACGCGATTTATTTCGTGGGCCATCAAGTAATGATCGAAAATCGACTATTTCTTCGTCGATTTCATCGTTGATACCAACATTTGATGTAACTGCCTTTGTCAATGCCGCTCAAGATAAAGATACAGACATATTACACAAGTATTTGCTAGCAGGTTGGTAACAAACAATATATAACATTTTGCTCGATATAAACATGATAACTAGTTAAAGAGCAATACGATCATATTTCAGGTTTCCCACCGGATCAATCGGATCCTACGTCAAAATCAACAGCATTACATGTAGCTGTTGAATCAGCTAATATACGTGGTATTCAAATGTTAATTCAAGCCGGTGCACAAGTCAATGTAACGGACGCTAGTTTTTCAACGCCACTTCATATAGCAGCTTACATGAGCAATGAAGAAGTGAGGTTAATTAAACAATAAATAAAGAACAGAATATTAGTATCATTCTAGTTAGATAAATAGATTGTACATATACTTTTGTTACACGGTGCTGATATCTATAAACGAGATAATACAGGTCGAAATCCTTTTCATCTAGCTGTTTCAACTGGAAATAATCGTTTGATTCAACAATTTATATCGATACCTGATGCAGGACAAAATCTTATTCACACACCTGATGCGTAAGCTTTTTCGAAGGATTTACTCAATTAAAAAATAAAATCTTATTCTTTTCTCCTCTCTCTTTCTCACTTTCTAGTCAAAATTGGACACCGCTCATGTGTGCTTGTGCTAGTAATCATCCAGCCACATGTGCACTTCTTCTATCCCATAGTGCTGATCTCTGTGCAGTCAATGATGGTGGTTTAACAGCAATTCATATAGCTGCTTTTCTCGGTTCTTTACCAATTCTTCAAGAGCTTTTAAATTCATCATCAAATGATGAACAAATTTCTAAAGCCTTAAATCAAGGTGATAATCGAAATCAAACACCACTATTTTATGCTTGTATTGAAGGTCATCTAGATGTAGCTTTAACTTTACTTCGTGCTGGTGCTAATGCTTATCATTTAGATAATAATGATCAAACATGTTTACATGCAATGCTTTCATCAACGATTATTTTAAAACGACATATTCGTTTATTCTATTACTTCATTCAATTTGTTGATTATCGTTCGAATCAAGATTATCTTAAACGAACATTACTCGATCTTGCTTATATAAATCAATTAAAGACAATCATATATTTATTAACACTACTCAACTATAAAACAAATACCACTACAGATTCTATTAATTCAAAAAATGAAACTCATACATCGTATAATGAGAAACAAATGCTTTCTCTTCGTGATATATGTGTACTTAATTTTAAACGTTCGATCAATCATCGTCGATATCCAACACAATCAACACAACATGATTTACTTGTCAATGCTTTACAACGAACATTTCAAATCGTTTCACATAAAGATTTATTCAGCGTGAAAACGAATAAATCAATGGAATATCCCATTGGTAAATCATTCGATGATATATCACTTTTGCAACAACAACAGCAATCGTCTAAATACCAGAAAAATGTTAAACCAACAAAAAATCCGGATAAAAAAATGAGGAAAACGTCAAGTATTTTTTCGACAACATCAGTAGCAAATAAGTGGTCATCACAAACTGATTTACAACATTCACATTCGACTTGGTCGACATTCACAAATAAAATTAAAGGTCAACGATTACCTCATGCACCAACGAATACACTACAAATACCCATAGACGAAGAAACAAATTCATCACAATTATTATCAATAAATCCAATGAAAAATATAGTTTTCGAACTATTAATATCTCCAACGAAACTTGATAATTTACTCGATTTTCCGTCATTAAAAAATGATTATTTACTGAATGAAGATTTGAAAATGTCAATGAATAAATATAATTTATTAGGTACTGATTTAACGAGTCAAACGTAATTTTTCTCTCTCTCTCGCTCTATTCCTTTGATTGTAAAACTATTTTTTTGTTCTTGATTCTTTAAATAATAATAAAACAAGAAAAGTGATGAACATGAAGATGTTCTATAAAAATCAATAATACGATTAAATACATCATTTAATAATGACGAGAAAGAATAACAATAATAATAGAAAGAAGGTTCAGGTATATCAATTGGAAAAATAAAAATAATAATTAGATATCCAGTATTTCACGTATCAAAGGTCGAATGTTATCTAGCTTGGGCATGAAAATGAATAATTGGCATGTCGAAGGATATACACGTATAATCAAAGATTTCAAATTCTATAATTTCGAATTCGTTCCTAAATAAACCTAATAAGTAACATTGATCGTTTTATAACTTAAGTAAGTTCAACATAGTGATTAGATTGATATTAACTGGTAATTAACATTGCGCAGAGAATTCAAAAATTCAGACAACGCAAGTATTTTATTACAAAAAAATACGTCAACAACGATTTTATTGACTTTTTTCTAGAAAGAACATAAAACTTGACACTCAAAATATTCATTATATTGAAATATGATATCAGACTTTTAATTAGTATCTCAATTTAAACTATGAACTATACAGTAAAAGTATTGAATACGAAGTTCATTTTCATCTGCTTATTGATTTCCTGTGGAATAGTAATATTTGTATTATTATATCTACTTTGCGTTTGATTTATCGCATAAGATAAACAATTAATAAAATTCATTAAAAATTCAATTTTTGGATAATCAAAGAATACTATTCGTATTGATCTTACTTTAACTGCTCATGGAACAATTTAAAATAACTGAGAGCATCAATATGAGAACGTGAATCTCGTTAGTTAATTCATATTGTTGACAAATGAATTCTTTTGTGTTTTTAAAGGATATGCTAGCGTTTGAGAGATACGAATAAGTCAGAGCATGAGGGTTTTTCTTCGAACAAAACTTGGGAGAAACGTACGGTCTCAAGCAAGAACGTTACGAAGCAATCGAAATCGTCAGAAAGTAAAAAAATAAAAATAAAGTATTATTTCATGATCGTATCAGGATATAATACTTCTATCTTTATATTAAGAGTACTAGATTCTTATTTTAAAGCATAATATGTATTTTATTTAAAAAAAGAGCAAAAATAGTAAAATTCTAGCGGAGAAAATTAATACAGTTATTTAGAGGAGTCACATTAGGGGTTTACTATCAATATTAGACAATACTGCGAAAAAGCAATACCCTCATCGTCAAATTACACTGATTATGTGTTGTACCAATATACTTTGTTGTCTATTCTGATGCACTAAAGTTATCTTTTTTTAAACAATAATTGGCATTTTATATTTCAAGTTTGTTTAATAGTTTCCAATTTTAGAATAATACATTTGCCATATAGTTAATCAACTCAAAAAAAATCATTTCCAATATTCTATGCAATGACGATGAGAAATACAAACCGACAACCACATAAAACTATGTTACTCAACATTTCAGTTCCATAGAATTTTCAGATAGTTATTATGGTCTTTTGTAAGTTTGTTGCGCATTTCTAGTTTGCCAACATGCGAAACAAAATCTTGTTCTCTTTCTATTTTCGACAATTAGATAAGATGAAGCCACAAGTTTTCATAGTTTTCGTCGAATATATTAACATTTCTATGAGTTGAATACAGGTGAATTTTAATCTTGTCAATGATAAAAATTTTATTAAGTCAACGCTTGAGTACTAACGTCATTTATATCGGAAAAAAACAAGCTAACAGGTTTATAAATTCTCAGTTATCAAAGACATTGAAAATTCAAACAGAAGAAAACATGAAGGAATCGTGGGCTTCCAAAATGGGTCTAAAAATTGCAAAAACTACTGGTTATCTTACAGCACTTTTTTTTTGTTCCGTGCATTCTTGTGGGTTCGAGTACAGCTTCTTCTTACGTGACAAAAAGAAACAGTCGAAATGCTTTTACAAATACAACACGTCTTCTGTTGAATTATACTGTACTAAAACATACATGTGAAGACGTAATTCAAACGCGTGGAACCAATACGGATGAATACACTTGTTTTGATGAAACTTTTCATGTATCTTACCCTATTTTTAATCAAACACAGATTACAAGCATCTTTCACAGTGCTCGCAAGGAAAAGGCTCATCAACAAACACAAGTATACTTTTTTATCTGGTAGATTCATCGAATTATATTTTTTCTATTCCTTTCAATTAGATTGGTCAAAACTACACTTGTTACTATAAAATATCGCATATTACTATGGTCATTTTGGAACTGCCAAATGCGAAAGCTGATTTGACTCTAACATGTCTTGCTTTCGGACTTCTTGAGGTTCCTCTTGCACTCTTCGTTCTTACTTTATTATGTTTATTTACGACCAAAACTAGCTGTGATTGCTCTTGTAAGTCAATTCTTGGAGCTTTTATTAAAAAATGTAGCAATAATGTAAAAGAAATAACGAATGTGCAATCAACAAATAAAATCGAGTTGAACTATATGAATACGACTCATTTCTGATGATCTTGTTTCAGTAATATTTCAGTCTAATGATATTCATAATGAAAATTAAATCTCATCCGAATGTTGTGTTTCCATCAATATCTTTACATTTATCAACGTACGTTTCGTCGGATTTTTCAATGAATATTAAAATAGTACATTTCTTGTACAGATTCTAACTAACTGTTGTAGCTTGTTTTGCGCATGTATTTGGCAAGTAAGATTCAATTAATTAAAAATAAAACCGATAATCATTGATGATGAACGATGTCAGACAAAAAATATGTTGTAAAGCATTTCTTTGATCGGCTGGCTATCCTAGTCGAATCAGAACCAATTCATTTGTCTACTCGTAAATCGTAGATGCTCGAATAACTGAACTTGACAAATAATGTTTGATATTCACTCATACCGAATGGAACACGTTGGATGAGGGTGTGCGTGTGCATCTGGATATAGGTCTACGAGTGTATTTTTTGTGTTTGCCCATATTAACGTCCACACCCACACTCGACTAAGAGTATCAAAGTACAAAAATATTAATATCAGAAAGAATGATTCGCCAACATGAGCAGTAAATACTATTTCGTAAAATATCTGAATGTGACGGGAAGAATATCAAACAATGAAAAGAAAGATATATTCAAAGTCCCCGAATGACACAATCCCAATCGCGAGGTCGTTGTGAGGATGAAGAGAATAGGGACCTGCAGTTTAGAAAATGTTCAGTTATTCCCAGCGAAATCATATTCTTGATTTCAGAAAACGAATCATAAATTAAAATAAACGAAAGGGTAGCGCTTTTTCGCTATTAAATTCTTGTATCTGCATATTTGTAACGAGAAATTGTCCGTGTCTGTAACTTCCTTCTCTCCAGCACGTCACTGATAAAAGGTCAATTTTTATTTTATGGAAGCATCGATTTCTATCTACTCTAGAAAACGTATTTCGCGTTAACTATTTTCTTCATTGAGAATGGATGTGATAGATTCATTTTTTTATATTCATTCCATTATGAATTACGTACTACTTTGCTAATTTACATAAGATAATAGTTCTTATGTGTTATTTTCTTTGACTAAGCATTTATTAAATTAATTATCGTAAACTATGATCTCATAGACACCTCCGATCAATGCCACAGCTAGTGTAATAATAGTCTTCTTTAGCCTTTATTCGCAAATCTGCTGTGCCTTTCCAATTTGCCGAGACGCGAAAAAGAATTTTGTTCTCTTTCTATTTTTGACAAATAGATAAGATGATGCCACTAGTTTTCATAGTTTTCGTCGAATATATTAACATTTCTATGAGTTGAATACAGGTGAATTTTAATCTTGTCAATGATAAAAATTTTATTAAGTCAACGCTTGAGTACTAACGTCATTTATATCGGAAAAAACCAAGCTAACAGGTTTATAAATTCTCAGTTATCAAAGACATTGAAAATTCAAACAGAAGAAAACATGAAAGAATCGTGCGCTTCCAAAATGGGTAAACAAATTGCAAAGACTACTGGTTTCCTTACAGTAGTTCTGTTTATTCCGTGCATTATTTGGGGTTCTATCGCAGCTTCTTCTTACGTGACTAAAAGAAACAATCGAAATGCTTTTACAAATACAACATGCCTTTTATTGAATTATACTGTACTAAAACACAAATGCCAAACATGTGATCGAAATGAGTGTTCTTATTATGTCTGTTTCGATGAAACAATTCATTTATCATATCCTATTCTGAACGGAACTGAAATACAAAATATCTACTCAGTTTACAACCAGGATCAACAACATCCAGAAACACAAGTATACTATTTTTCTATGCATTCATAATCCAATTATATATTTTTCTATTCGTTTGCAATTAGATTGGTCTAAATTACGTTTGTTACTACAAATTGTCAAACGTTACGTCGCTCCTTTATAAGCTTCCAAATGAGAAAACTCATTTGATTCAGATGTGTGTAGCTTTTGGACTTTTTGGTGTGCCTTTCACAATATTTCTTCTTGCTTTATTGTGTCGATTGATGAGTTAAATCAACTGTAATCGCTAATGTTGGTCAATTTTCGGGGGTTTTATTAAAAAAGGGTGGTAATAAGGTAAAAGCCAAAACGATTGTGGAATCAACAAAAAAATAACGACATGACTTATATTGGATAAATTTTATTATTGATGCTTTTGTTTAACTAATAATTGATTGTAGTATCATTATCAATCAAAAATAAATCTCATACAAATATTGTTTTTCATGATTATCTTAACAATGATTAGTGTATTCTTTGCCGGATATAATGAGAGGGTGTTGAATTTAGTGTGCGTGTGAGACGGGAGGTTTTTCTCGATCCATGCACGCACCCAACCACCGATCAATGCATTCTGAATTAGTCGTGAAAATGATAGCATAAAGATGGATACTAAATAAGCTGATTGTGGTAAAGAAGAAGAACAACTAATCTATTTCATGTATATATTAAGATTAAAACAACTAATAAATAATGTGCGTATGCACAAGACAAAGTCTTTCAGTAAAATACAATGAAAATTCACTTGAATTAAGCGTTCATATTTATTGTCGCTATGTCTTGTTGAGGAGAATACAAATCTAATCTGCGTCACTTAGTACATTTCTAGATTATTTATAAAAAGGATAAGGCATTTAATCAATCTATGTATATTGATTTAATGTTTACTGTTTAATAAGAAAATTTTTATTTTGGCTCTTATTTCCATGAAAATGGCACCATCCTGCATGGCATGCTTCACATCGGTCTACAAGATGAGGACCATCACTTTTTTTTCCTCGGTAGCCAAAACTAGGAAGAGGATACCCATAAAACTTGTGAGCAATCCAGCGATGTAACCATGTTACAAAATTTCGACATTTTTGATCATCAAGTTCAGCAGTGACATATTCATCACATGTCGTACATTGCTGAGCAAAGATTTTCATTTGAATCCATCCACCGATCCAGTCTTGCCCATATTCATCTGTATCTGGTCCATAATAAGCTCTACATAGAATAGTAGTGTAAGCTGAAGACCAGGTAGCATCATTATCTACGATACCACTCTTAATACATTTTAAGCAGCGAAATCTTTGAAATAAACAAAAGAGACGGTTCAATTTATTCAATCAGAAAATTTACTTTCCCTTTGTATTGTAACTTCCATAGAGCCATCTTTCGAACATCTTATTCTTGTCTAATTTGATACGTTTGATGTTAATTTTTTTTGGCATTCGCTCTAAGGTCCATTCAGGGAAAATTGGATCGTTTGTGCCAAATTCTTGATTGAATATTGGTTCGATTTTTTCAAAATTGGTTGGACACGACTGACGAGCTGGCGTTTTCTTTGCCATAACCCTTGTATTGAATTTTAATATCGATGAGAAGCTGCGACAAAACGAATAATCCTCCACTAGTATGTTTAATCTGAATCTAAAACAAAACATTTTATACACTTTTGAACTGAAGGGGAAAAATTACAAATTTCACGTAGGATATTTGGAGAAAAATTCGACCTTGAGTAATAAAAATGAGCAGACATCAGCAAAACGATCAGATCACAAAATGTTTCATCTAATTGGCACAATTGCTAGTTGAATGAGACTATGGGAGATCGTTGATCAGATGAACTTAAAAATTCTTTCGTTATCAACAGAAATTTATCTCGTATTTTCTTTTCTCAAAGCAAAGAGTTCCGTGCTTAGATGGTTACTTGACCAATAATCATGTCTATTTGATTAGTAAAGTATCGCATTCACAACCGTGTGTTAATTCAGAGTATTTATCTGATCAGATTATGATGAAACCTCGTTTCCCAATAACTTTCATGGAATCTAATATGAAACTTGTCAACATTAGATGTTTAAAAAAACCTATAATCATGTAATCAGAGTAACCATGATTTTGATCGTGAAAAGTCATCAACACACCAGGAAAATAGTCGATTATGGATAGTTTGTAAATTCAGCATACAGGTACAGATCGGCAACTGTATAGTAGTACTGACACTCGTTTCCATTCTATCCTACGGGGCGAGATGGAGGTTCTGAGTAAAAGTTGAACAATTACGCGTGTGTTTATAAATGAAAAAATGTGACACAATTCGGTTCTTCTTTTCATATGGGAGAAGTAAGAAATAGCATATACTCAGCTACAGCAATATTTTTATTTATAGAAGTTGTAGGACGCATCATTTATTGCAAACATCTCGTAAGTAATATAAATTTTTTAGTTGATATATTTTCTGAACGGTAGTCAATTATTTTTATTATCAAAATGATAATCAAGTCACGGAAAAGCATTTGACTTCAAAATTTCTGCATTAACCCGAACTATATAGCAGAAACTAAATAAATATATTTCTTACCAAAAACTTGCCGCCGTGGTTATATTGCAGCTAACATGAAGAAAACGTAGTATAAATAAATGAAGTAAATATTTTCGTGAAGTCTATCTTCCAAACAGCATACACGTTTTGAGAAGTAAAGGAATGGAAAAATTGCGTATAGATGACTCGGCTCGACTGTTTATTCAACCATGATAAGAGTAACTTTGTAAATATGTAACATAGAATGTGGTCATATTTTATGAGTGAAAACGCATTTCTGTCGTTCAATTTATCCGGAAATATTAGAAATCAAATTTGAAAAATTCAAAAATATATCTTAAGAGTGTGTAAATATTGAAGCTACTAAAGTATCCGATATAATTCGATTTTGCTGAAATTCATCTCTATCCGGTGGAATAGTAGATATAAGTTTATCAGATTTAAAAAAAGAAGATCAAACGGATATTTGTTGAATTTGATATTGTGAAAAAAGAAAATAGCCTTATTTATGAGAAATTGCTTCATCATCATATAAAATACAATAGTCCTGAAATTGTCTCTATCTACACTGTCTTTAATCGTATATATGCTTGTCAAAACAATTGTACATATTCTAAAAAAGCGGTCTTATATGAGTTAGAATGGTTTTTAGTCTGAAAAGGAATGATTTGAAATTTAGCCGTCAATTAATTTCATTTAAAAAGCGGTGTAGCTCTTCTAGGCAACTGAATCCAATGGAAAAAGTGCGGACATGATCACGAATGTCTCCGTGAACTCACAACCCACATCCTTAATCACAGTGCAAAAAAAAATGGTTGAACACGATTGAGTAAACTACTCCTAAGAATAGATCAACTTGGCAAGGCAGAATAATTGTATATTGCATTACTCGAGCAGACATCCGACGACAGTGACAACGCACATATATATATATATATCACCAACTTGGATGGTTGAAAGACGACCAAGGACAATACAATGAAGCAGCTTCATTTTACAAAAAATCGCCCACAATAAAACGAAAAAGTCTTCCGGAAAATCATTCAACATTGGCTTCTACCTTTGGCAACATTGGTCGAGTGTATAAGAACGTAGGTGCAGGGACGGCGCGAAGTAATAAAAGTATAGGGTGGTTACTGGAAAACGGGAGGTTTTTTTCAAAAATCGGAGGAAATCAATAAAAATCTCTTCTATTTTCTTCAAATCGGAGTACAATTAAAACAAAAATTTACAAAGTTGGGCCCCCCCTGTTCGCGCCGTCCCTGCGTAGGTGACTATCCAAAAGCACTTGAATTTTTACAAAAGAGATCTCGAAACCACGAGAAAATCTCTACTTCCGATTCGGAAGTTCCGAATCATCCCGATTTAGCTATTTGTTACAGTAATATCGGTATATTGTGTGACAGTATTGGCGACTATTCTAAACCACTATCATATCTTGAAAAAACGCCTCCTATTCGTCTAAAGTCGCTTCCTCCATCACATCCCAGAATCCAACGTACCAAAGAAGATATTCAGAGAGTGAAAAGGCAGTTGTAAATTGTATTTTGATTTTCGCAATAAATAAGTTTTATTATAGTTGTTAGTCCCTGTTTGTTCTATATCCCTTTACCGCCTGATGTTGCCATATGGCAACATTTTCCCCTATAGGGGTACGTCGTTTTTCATATAGCCGGCGGTAAAGGGATATACAATCACTTTCGCATGTCTAGGAAATTATCCGGATCATAAACAAATACATGCAGAACGAATTATACAGGATTGATGGGACCATGCAAATAAGTAAAATTTTCACAATATGACCGTTGGGATCAAACAATCATTGCAGGCCTTGTCTAGCACTATTCTACTATCAATATGAAAGAATGTAGGATCTATCTGGGTTAAGTAGCCAAACTCATGTGACAAAGGTTGGTTCCCATTTTGCACTAATTGTGGTTCCTTAAATCACACTAAATAAAATTCATCATCTAAAGCGTAACTCATCAACAGTTTGTCACTTCTACAATAAACAAATACAAAAGCTTTCTTATTTCAAGATAAGTAATATTCATCGCCGTTTAGGTTTAGGGAAGCACGAAACAAACCTGGTAATCAGGAGAGATTTTATGTTGCTCAGTAAGAGAGCACACTAGAAAAAATGGTGTGAGAAAATTTAGTACTTAGATATCTGATTGGTCGCAAACATCTGTTGTGATTTCGACTTTTCTTTTTTTTTCTTTTCATGACGTTTATCGACTTTTGCCCACTATCAAGTTTAACAGTTAACAAAACATACCTAAATGTTTTCGCTTTATACAAAAATGTGACTGTAGTTTTGTGTTTTGATGCAGACTTGGGAATGAAATCACCAGAACTGATGAGAAAGAAAAATATACGTGTTTCAACTACGACGACTATCAGTACAAAATAACTTCACACAATAAAAATCTGAAGTAAGAAGTATTTTTATTTTTGGGAAAAAGGATTTCAACGTAGCTTAGACAATGGGGAAACAGCAGACTCCAACTCGTCGGAGTCAGGTGGAGTCACCCGGAATCACATGTAGTCAGCTGGTTGCATAGAATCACATAAGATCCAAGGGAGTCATACCTACACACGAGGAGTCACATAGAGTCTCTTGGAGTCACAGTAAGTATCGCAAAATACCTGCTGATCTCGAGAAAACCATTACAGAAATGGGAAACTTATACGCTTTTACTTTTTTCTGTCATATGTACCATTATATAAAATAGTTATTAGTCTCCTTCTTTGTCGGATATTGTCCAAAAAGACTTACCATAACAGAACAGCATTACTCAGTACCCGGAAGTAGAATTTCCAAAGCGGGGCTGTTTATTCTGCAATGGCAATTCAACTTCCGGGTACTGAGCCAAACTGTCAAGAGAGAAATCAGAGACTCTATCTTCTTGGAGTCAAGCGAAGTCAAGTGGAGGCAAGTGGAGGCAAGTGGAGTCAGATGGAGTCATGGAGTCTGCTGTTTACCCCTTGAACGTGAAAGAGTCTACGACTTGCTGTTATTCGACTCCATATTTCTTTGAAACTGTTTTGGCTATATTCCACTTGATTATCAACAGCTTGTTCTTCATCGTTATTTATACATTTCAATGCTTAAGAAAACCAAGTACGTCCAATCGACTTGATACACAAGCGGAGAATAAACCCTGCAAACAGTATTTATTTTTCGGTGTGTGTTTCATAATATTCATGATTTTCTTAACATGATTAAACATCCCTTATTTGTATTGAATTAATTATTTAATGAAAGAAACACGTATCAAATATCAGAGAACCAGTAGACAAAAATGCAGCCAAAATCATTTCTTGTATTTCTTATGACTCACATTGAATAGGACTTTTCCAAAAAATCAAATTCTTTTTATTTTATTTTATTTTGTTCTGCATATACATTGCACAAACTGCGTTTGCTCAAAAAAAAACTTCGAACAAAATTCAATTCCAAGATTGACCAACACAGAACGGAAACGCCTGTATTCCTCTAATTCACTGTGATTTTCAGCATAGAAAAGGTCACCGTATACGATGATACTCAATGTCCGTGTCATGTATTTACTTATATAAATAACAAGACTTTCTTCACTAATTTCTATTCACAATCTCTGGAATTCGTTTTTGAATATAAAAGACAGCTAAAATATATATTGGAGCAGTTCGCTACAAAACATAAATCGTAATATTCTTATTCATAGATTCCTATTTTTATTAGTTTTAACCTCAGTTTTAATCATATGTGCAATTTATTTTACGAAACACGATCTAAAAGGAGTTTTTAAGTATTGAGTATCGATGTGAGGCATAAGTTTTTGCTGGATTCACGCTCACACCTTCAATTAATCTTTCTATATTGATTTAATGTTTACTGTTTAATAAGAAAATTTTTATTTTGGCTCTTATTTCCATGAAAATGGCACCATCCTGCATGGCATGCTTCACATCGGTCTACAAGATGAGGACCATCACTTTTTTTTCCTCGGTAGCCAAAACTAGGAAGAGGATACCCATAAAACTTGTGAGCAATCCAGCGATGTAACCATGTTACAAAATTTCGACATTTTTGATCATCAAGTTCAGCAGTGACATATTCATCACATGTCGTACATTGCTGAGCAAAGATTTTCATTTGAATCCATCCACCGATCCAGTCTTGCCCATATTCATCTGTATCTGGTCCATAATAAGCTCTACATAGAATAGTAGTGTAAGCTGAAGACCAGGTAGCATCATTATCTACGGTACCACTCTTAATACATTTGAAGCAGCGAAATCTTTGAAATAAACAAAAGAGACGGTTCAATTTATTCAATCAGAAAATTTACTTTCCCTTTGTATTGTAACTTCCATAGAGCCATCTTTCGAACATCTTATTCTTGTCTAATTTGATACGTTTGATGTTAATTTTTTTTGGCATTCGCTCTAAGGTCCATTCAGGGAAAATTGGATCGTTTGTGCCAAATTCTTGATTGAATATTGGTTCGATTTTTTCAAAATTGGTTGGACACGACAGACGAGCTGGCGTTTTCTTTGCCATAACCCTTGTATTGAATTTTAATATCGATGAGAAGCTACTATAAAAGAATAGTCCCCTTTTAATGTTAATCTAAAACAAAACATTTTATACACTTTTTTTATAGCGTCAAAATGCATATGTTCTTCTTTATTACATAAACTTAAATCACCAAATCATAATAAAACAGGATTTTGTGTAATAGAAAAAAAATGAATAACAAAACACTACTCTTAATCTTATTCACTCATAAAAAAGCGCCAAATGATGAACGTTTAGAGGGTTTATGAAAATGCAACGTATGATATACCCTTTTCTACCGTTTAGCAGCAGGCGATAAACCCTTCCATCTACCCATCAAAAAACGAAATGAAAAGGTCTATCAAGTGAATATACCGCGTTCGGAAAGGTTTATCATAGCGTTTATACGAATGAACAACTTTAAAAGGGTGTATCATACGTTGCATTTTCATAAACCCTATCGAAGGTGTTAGAGAGTACTCTAACAAGTTATTTATTTATTTATTCTTATACATTCTTGTTTCGTCTTTATACGTTATGCATTTCTTATATGTGCAATGCAACTCAAGATGCACATATGTCAACCGCTCTTTTTCATTCTTTCGTTCCTCCCTCTTGAGGGTGTGTGGGTTGTATAATAAACTGTAAAAAAGGGATTTATGAAAGTGCCACGTGTCACCTACCGTTTTTTTCGTTTTTGAAAAATCTGAGAAACACTTTTTCTAAATCATAAACCTAAAAGCCGTTTATTATTTTGATCATATACGGAAAAAAGGGTTTATGATAGGGTGTTGGTGTCAACCTTGCTCTTACCCAGACCCAATAAATTTGAGTTTCTACTTTTACGAAAATCAAGCATTTCATAGAAATCCGAAAATCAACTAGCGAATCATGAATTTTAAAAATTAGGTGACCATACTTAAAGTTGATTTTGGCATTCCTGGAATTTCAATAAAAATTACAGTGTAGTTTTAAAGAAAAAAGCATAGATCTTAAGAAATTTTTCATTTTACGCATTTCAATCAGTTTACCGAGGCTAAAACGATATACGCACGTGAGTTCCACATCTTAGTCTTAAAAAGAGACTGCACTGACAAGCTTTTTCAAATTATCTCGAAAAATCCCGTTTGTCCCATAATCAGACAAAAAGTATAAAGAATCGCTGTGAAGCGACCACAGCACGATCTCTCAGCACGATCGTGCTAGCAATTTCATTGGTCCGACGGGAAAAACCAATCAAATTTGACGATAGTGAACGCCACTCTATGGTCGTGATTAACATAGCGGTGTGAAGTCACAACGAACTTGACGAGGGCTACGAGTTGCACTCCTTGTTCTCTCTCGGAAAACGAAGGATAGCAGGAAAATGTCCTCAAACTGCAAAATCTTCGTGTTTCCAGAGGTAAAACGCAACCTAGCTCGCTCCGTTCATTTCTGGGGTCTAAATTGCGCATCAATCGATGAAGCTTAACAAGGGATATCCACAGCATTGATTGTTCTCTCCCGAAAAACCCGGAATGGCACCGAAAATACCCAAAAACGGTGAAATCTTTTTATTTCTAGCGGTGAAGCTCCACCAGACCGTCTCGTTCGTTTTCCGGCTGCGGAATTGT